>CM044959.1:33098005-33169401 GCA_024516035.1 Bactericera cockerelli
AAACCCAATTCATTGCTGATTAGTTAAACATCTTACACTGGCCCCCACAGCTAGAAGACTTAGCTCAGCAATCAGTCGAGTCAGCAGATAAGCGCAGTTATTGACAAGTTCTGCGGAATGAAGCACAGGCTTATTCTTGAGGGCTTGCTTCATCGGACAGGTCAGGATATACAGGAGGATGTCTGTCACTTCTTTCAAACTCCACTTGGCGATTTCGTCTTTATGTTTGATTTCACTCTGAAAAAGACAAGAAATATAATTTCAAATAAGCAGTAAACAACACAGGTAGCAAGGAAACTGTGCAAATGAGCCTATAGTTCGCAGTAAGAATGCTTATTTGCTCTCTTTTCAGTGAGCTTGGATTTTTTCATCGGATCTAAACGCAATACATGTTTTTCCCTCAGTTATAACTTGTGTATATGCCGACATAATGATAGCATTCTGTAAGTCAGGAGATAGAAAATGTTGTAAGTATTAACTTTATTAAGTGGTTAGACCCTACCTGAATTGGTGGTCAAGTGCTTGAGTCAACAGTCTTCTTATACAGGTAGTACAGGGATCCGTTGGATCGAATCTCACCTCACAGATGAATTTATCTTAATTTATTCATAGATCCTTGACATTTTACAATGGGACGATCCGTCGTCTACTCCCTGGTTCATCCCAACAAGACTAACAAATAATGTAATGTCTACAACTCTACATAAAGAATATCCAAAGGTAAGAGGCATTATTATTATTATTATTTAACACTTTATTAGATAAGAAGACATATGTACAATACAGATAATTATTATAACAATGAAAAAAAAAATGGAAACAATATATAAAATAAAAAGGAAAAAGAAAAGAAAATTATATATAAACATATGTCCTAACTAAAGAGCGGGTTATTGCCGATGGCAATCTCTTCCACCCAACCCAATAGAAGGCACGATCTTCTATTGGGAGTAAATCGTAGTCGGACAGCATAAAGAAGTATCTATTCCTACCTCAGTGCGAGCAGTCATCTGTTCGACCAGCACAGGATAGTGGTGCGACTCGAGGGATCTGCCGCAGACCTCACTGGGCCACCGCTGGCCGCACTCACTGAAGTGAATGGAGGGGAAGATGGGGAAGATGCGCCGCAGCCGCACGATGGGACTGCAGAGGGAGGCTAGCATTGCACTGGCGAGGCGGTCGCAGGAGGAGATCTGACCCTGTGGAACAAGAAATAAATATATGTTTACCTCATCGCAGGAGGAAATCTGACCCTATGGAACAAGAAATAAATATATGTTTACCTCATCGCAGGAGGAAATCTGACCCTATGGAACAAGAAATAAATATATGTTAATCTCCATCGCAGGAGGAGATCTGACCCTATCGAACAAGAAATAAATATATGTTAATCTCCATCGCAGGAGGAGATCTGACCCTATGGAACAAGAAATAAATATATGTTAATCTCCATCGCAGGAGGAGATCTGACCCTATGGAACAAGAAATAAATATATGTTAATCTCAATCGCAGGAGGAGATCTGACCCTATGGAACAAGAAATAAATATACGTTAATCTCCATCGCAGGAGGAGATCTGACCCTATGGAACAAGAAATAAACATATGTTTATCTCAATATGCTTTTAAGAAAAGCACGGTTAAAGCAGAGAAAAACACGGATATTATTAAACAAGTTGGATCGAGTTTTATTTACGAAATAATGACATAGAATATATACATACATAGATATTAAAATTAAGAAAACAAAACAAACAAGGCATTTATGTTTCAATTAAAAAATATAAAACTCCCTTTTTTTTGCCCTTTTTAAACATAAATATTTTTTATGTTTATCTCAATATGCTTGTAAGAAAAGCACGGTTAAAGCAGAGAAAAACACGGATACTTAATAATGCTCGTACAAATCTGTAAAAGTTTTATGTTTCAATTAAAAAATATCAACCTCCCTTTTATTTGGTCCTTTTTAAACATAAATATTTTTTATGTTTATCTCAATATGCTTGTAAGAAAAGCACGGTTAAAGCAGAGAAAAACCCCGATTCTTAATAATGCTCGTGTGAATCTGTAACAGTTTTATGTTTCAATCTCCTACACAGGTCATCCCTTTCCTTGTTGA
Source organism: Bactericera cockerelli (assembly GCA_024516035.1). Classification (NCBI taxonomy): domain Eukaryota; kingdom Metazoa; phylum Arthropoda; class Insecta; order Hemiptera; family Triozidae; genus Bactericera; species Bactericera cockerelli. The sequence goes on from CM044959.1 coordinate 33,100,124, forward strand.
ACGAATTTCTCTCTCCATTCAACAAGGAAATAGTGCGAGTGTGATGGGAACTCTACCCTCTTCTCAAACATTGGAAGAAATGTATTCTGTAAATAAAAATACCTGTGTATATGTTTCAATCAAAAGTAGACAGTGTGACCGTAAAGATTAGATTGAGAATATACGAGAAGCTAGCACTGTTAAGGGCGCCAACGGTTTATGTTACTGTCTTTTGGCGTCCCATGGCTGGTACTGCATCTGTTTAACGTCCCCCATTGAGACAATACCACTCTTGTTTGATACAAGAGTGGTATTGTATCTATCAATTGTCAATACCACTCTTGTTTGATTCAATAGTGGTATTGTCTCGCTCATCATTACAATCATAGGTTGGCGTCATCGTGAACGATGGTAGCCAGACAGTGGAGGAATAACTCAGCACTTCTACCACTGTCTTTACAAGGAGGCTAATAATTCACAAGGGCCTCCAGAACCAAGCCCATGCTGGTCTACTCCCTGTTTATAGTCCCCCAGCCAGACTGCTGGTCTACTCCCTGTTTATTTTTCGCTCGGGAACGTTAAAAAGACGTCAATTTTTTTCCGTGAAACGCCATCATTGTTGATTACACGATTGTTTTTCACGGAAAAAATGTCTTCCTTACCCTGTCCATGGTGATGAGCAGATCGCAGAGACACACCCACTTGAGGAACTCGGTGGGGTAGAACACGTGATAGCAGGAGACGAAGGTGAGGCGACACTCCTCCAGGATGTCCTGCACCAGCCTCCTGTGGGGCGAGGCCGAGGCTGTGACGTCACAGAAGATGAGACTGAGGAGGGACCGGACGTTGCCGATGCATTCCGCTAGGGTGATGGACTCCACGCCTGAGGCTTTCCTGCCGCGGACTGGAATAATAGGGATGAAGGATAATGTGATTCCTCCAGTTACTATGAATTGTACTATTTGAGAGGTTTTTAGCATCCAAATTTTTATCAACCACCAATTTCCTCTATTACTAAATACTCTTAATAGTGACTAGTTGAGAGAGACTAGACATAGTTTGAAAGTTGAGAGTGGACTGAATGGGGTGCAATAGATCTAAATGGTGGACGCAGCACATAGGAATTTCTTTTAGAAAAGACCTTCAGATATATAATGTAATGTAATGCATATTATTATTATTTAACACTTTATTGGTCCACTACATGATACATTCAACAAATATGAAAAAAAAAGAACACAATAGAATATGTAGTGAACCAAGGGGCGAGGTTAAAGCCTGTGGCTTTCTCTTCCACCGAACCTCATAGTCATTAGTGAAGATTTTTATTAGTGAACTTATTTAGCCATTAGTAACTTGATTGAATAAAAAGTTGTCCGTTAAGTTCTGGATTAATATAACCATTGGAAACTATAATAATAATTATAGTCACTATTAGCTAATAGTGACAATATAAAATTAAGATATATTAATCCAGAACTTAACGGACAACTTTATATACAATGAAGTTACTAATGGCTAAATAAGTTCACTAATGACTATGCAAATTGGTGGTTCAATATCATGATAACTAAAATTTGGATGCTAGAAACCAATCAAATAGTACAATTCATAGTAATGGAGGTAGAGAATCGGTTTTTCATCGATGATATATTTTTTCTTTAATTCATCCTTTACATGGAGACTTTCTCAATTGCGCTCACTGACTCACCTTGTTTGGGGTAAACTTTGTTGATGTAAGTCCTGAGGAGTCTCAAGGAGGCCCTACTGATGTAGACCAGGCGTTCCAAGTCCAGCAGAGTCGAGGCCAGGTCCTTGGACTGACTGCTGTCGTTCACACAAGTCTTCAGAGTGTTCCAGCTCCATTTCAGCAGGGCCACTAGACTCTGGAAGCATTCCTGAAAATAGAGAACATTACCGAATGCTTCTAAGAGGGCGTAAATTATGATTAATAAATTAGCAATGACATAAATTTTAAATCGACTTTTTAAAACAATATCTTGACTTTTTAAAACAGTAGGTAACTACTCACATCTCTATTAATATTATGTTTTTTCTTTTTACAACTGGCCCGGAATTTTTCGCCATATGGTTTTTCTACGGAATGATGAAAAAATGTTGTTGTAAGCAGCTTGGCTACAACTGGAATGAAGATCTCCAGCCAATGTTAACCACATTATTTTATGTGTGATCAACAAGCGTGAAAACTTGGGCTTTTCCGTTATAAGTCATTATACGAGCCATTAGGTTAGTCCGTTCTCTGTTTTTAGTCCTCTAGCGAGACACTGGTTTTCTCTCTGTTAGTTCCCCAGTCAGATGGTAGGACGGGAGGAATAATAATTGGTTTTTAAAATTTGTCTACTCCCTCGTTTCATACATATAAAACGCATTTTATATTTACATAAACAATATCCAAAGTTAAGAGGAAAATAATAATAATACTCTTTAGTGAAAGGTAACCACCAGGCAAGGTTAATGCTCAAAGCATTTTCTACCACCTAACCCTCAGAGTCTTATTACTATGTGGTCACAAACTCAAATTAATTAGGAAAAATTCATGCACTGGGTGGGATTCGAACCAACGGATCCCTACGCTACCTGGATTACCAGACTAGCAAAGACTGAATATCATCCAAACGCGTTACCTTGGTAACAGTAGAAGCAAAGTCGAAACTCAGAATGTACACTCCGTCCCGGATGCTACTCAGACTGGAGTTCTGTCTGTTGTCTGTGATCAGCCTGTACAGGAGCTGAGGGATTTGGCCTGCCACCACATCCGTGCCGTTGTTGGACTTCTTCGAGGACTTGAAGTAAAAGACAACGCTGGAAACAGAAGTGTGAGATAGAATGGAATACAATCTACGTCTCTTCTACTGCAATTTAAATAACAAAAAACAATTTTAAGCATTTTATCTATGTATATTGTATATAATATTATTTTATTTAATTAATGTTTCTATGCTTGTTAATTGTTATATGTTTATAAACAATAAATGATGAAAAAGTATTAAAAAAATAGTTAAGTGATATGGGTAGCTCGATCGATGAGGTAGCGGACACGTAACCTGGAGGCGGGTGGTTCAAGTCCCGTGTAGGCAAATATTTAGTAAAGCGAGTTTTGAATGATTGTGACATCTGGATTATGATTAACACAAATACAATAACTTACTTCTAAAATTGAGCACTGAACACGGCCTAGTAAGATTAACACTTCATTTGTAAACCACATGATATATACATAGGACATGAAATAAAAAAGAACACAATAGAATATGTAGTGAACCAAGGGGTGAGGTTAAAGCCTGTGGCTTTCTCTTCCACCGAACCCCATAAGGTAAGAGATAGGTGGTACTGAATTTTGGAGATCTAGAGGTTTAATGTATTGAATCTGGCTTTTAAAACTCATCATTTTCAGTCTTAACACTTAGACGACCGGGTGTACCACCGGTGGTACACGCACGTTCGTACGGAATGGACCGGGTGTACCACCGGTGGTACACAATGTCGGAGAGCCGTATTATCGCCGGTCCCACAAGAGAATTCACGAAAAACCATGCCGGTCGTCTAATATAAGTGTTAAATGCATAAAATATGGTATCTACATAATATTACTTCCGAGAAATTTCTAATATTAGAAACCGGAAGTATTGTGTTCGTTTTTGTAAAAAAAAATATTTTTTTGCTCCGATTTCAATTTTTTTCATATTTCTGGACGTTTCATAACCTTTTGAGCAAATTTGGTTTTGTGTCGGTCTGTCTGTTAAAACGATTCCTTGTAACGCGCAAATCTCGGAAACTACTCGACCGATTTTGATGAAATTTTGCACACATCTAGGAGACATTCTGTAGATGGTCCCATTTTAAATTCATTGAATTCGTACAAGCGGCTCTGGGTGAAAGAGACCATGCGCCTGACCACTAACTTTTTACTTAAATGCTTATATCTCGTGAACGGTACACCTGATTTTGATGAAATTTTGTATGTATATGCATATTATTGTTTTACACAGGCTTTTTATATTTTCTTTTTAATTAATTATAATTTGACTCTGATATTTAAGAAAATCCGAAATTTTGGACAATAAAGTCAAAAAATAAGAACCACGACTTGCCGATACAGAATTTTTTGTAAGATTTAGAATGTAGAAAAAACGGATTTAAAATAAATTTGAAGAAAATCGGTTCAGCCGTTTCGGAGATACAAGTAATTTAGTATAAAAACTCAAAATTCGCACGTGTACACAATGTGAAACAATCACGAGGAAGTATTGTGTCCATAATTGGCAGTGTTTTTTTTTTTTTTTTTTTTTTTTTGTATCTACAAAAGAATAGCACAGTTATTGTCCATAGTTACAAGATAAAGGTAGTAACTCACTTGTCCTCAGTAGTCACCATGGCCTGACCACAAGATCCGCAGTCACTGGAGGGTCCATTCATGTGAGCCCAGGCCACGTACCATCTGTTAGCCTGCCGACGAAACAGCAAAAATATTATTATATTATTTAAAAAAATATAAGAGCACCCAACATTGTTCCGGTATATTGACAGTGTAGGTAACCAACCTCAGTAGCTTCATTGATAGTGCGGGGGACTAGTAATCTGGATTTTATAAATGTTCAAGTCTTATTTTTAGGAAAAAGCCGAAATTAACAAAAAGTCAAAATGAGAGGCAAATTTCTACTCAAATCAAAAGGACAAAGGATGAGTTTTATGTTTTAAAGCTTACACAGAATACTATTGATTTGATTAAAACTGAACTTAGCCAGCGTCGATGGCATGTTGAATACACCGGTTCCCTTCAGAACACCGAAGTTAAGCGACATCCAGCGAGGTTAATACTTGGATGGGTGACCATTCAAATTCTAATTCTCGTGACGCTGGCTTTTCCCGGCCCCACTCAGGCTGGGTGAGGTCAATGTGAGTAGCAGGTTTGTGAGTTTCCTGCGAATGGAGGGTAAAACCCCCGTCGTGATATGACCATGGCAGTTGAAAGCGACGTTAAACCCCACTTAAAAAAAAAAAAAAAAAAAAAAAAAAAAAAAAAAAAAAACTGAACTTACCTGCAAAGGAATAGGCTCATCAAAGAGCATAGGATACTTCTGGCGAGGGTCACACTCAAAACTGATCTCTTCAGTCTCCGCCAAAACTTCGCCTTCTATTTCCTGATCTCCTCCTTCAGTCCCAATGTCTATTAGCTGCAACATGAAAAATATTGTCAGTTAATACCTCTATTTATTGGTTCAAGATTTTATTTATTGAGATTTAGTACAAGCTCGTAAGGCTTCTATCATCCACTTATACAAGCTAAAGAAACACATTATTTGTCTAAACTCTAAAACAGCAGTTTCCAAACTATTTTATTCGCGGACCCCTTTCTTACATTTGCCAAAGGCTCGCGATATCTATAATCTATAACATTCCTAATGAGCTGTTACAAGAACGTTTGGGACTCAGTTTTGGTAGAATTGGTCCAATATAGTTGGAATTAAGTGCAATATTAATACAGTCTATTAGCGATCAATTTTTTTTTTTAAAGCTTTATTAGAAGGACAAAGTACAATGGTAACAGTATAAAATTAAGAAGAAGAAGAAAAAAAAAAAAAAAAAAAAAAAAAAAAAAAAAAAAAAAACAACAAACAAAAAAACAAACAAATGACAAAATAAATAAGTAAAAAAGAAAATAACAATAATGTCCTACCTAAAGGGCGGGGTTATTGCCTGTGGCTATCTCTTCCACCCAATTGATCTTACCTTAATCTTGAGTATGTATTCTCCTCTGCCACCAAACATTCCAAAGCCACCCAGCAACACATTGGTGTCCACCATGAATCTGATGGCCTCTACCGCTCTGTCCGAGTAGCCCCAGCCGCCTCCCAAACCTGAAAACAACACACAATTTTATACCCTCTATTTTGTAAGCCTCCTTGTAAAGAGCGTGGTAAAAATGCTCAGTCATTCCTCCACTGTCTGGCTACCATCGTTCGCGATGACGCCACCCTATGATGATGATGATTTTGTGAGACAAGTTATAAATCAGTGAAAAGATGGCTAAACATGGTAACCCGCAATTTTCAAATTTTTCAGGACGGTGTTTTTTCGTTTTTTTTTACAAAAATAATTTTATATTTTTTGTATTAAAACTTTAAAGCTTCATTTTTGGAACATAAGGCAGAATGTTCTCGAGCTTTATAGTGATAGATCTATTTTAAAGAAATATTGAGTAGGAATCAAAATATTTAACTTTTTCTTCCTGCTAACATGTTTTGCCATCTTACAGATACTGTGAAAAAGACGTTTTCGAAAGTGTAAATTATGATAAGTCCCTTGCTTTTTCTGCCATCTTTCATATCAAATGAAAGCAGTCATTACAAACTAGACAAACAAGGATAATTACATGTCTTATTTTGCCATCGTGTACAATGAGTGAAAGAGTCGTTTTTATGAGGGCAATTTATGTTAAACGTACTAATTAGGTAGTACGTTTACTTTACTTTATTAGTCTGAGTAGTCACGGTTGCCGAGTGTTATCATGCTCGGCTTTGCACGCAGGTGATCCGGGTTCGAATCCCGGCGGGGTCGGAATTTTTCCGCTCTGTACTTTAGTTGTCGGGCTTGACTCATACCTCGTGAAGACAAATGAGGAGCTACTTTGATAGCCGTCTAGAGCATTTATCATCATATGCCGCTTTGAAAGTTTACAAATGTAGCAAGTACAAAAGATGGTAGAACTTGATAAATGATTTTCCTATTCTGCCATCTTGTAATTCTTGAGAAAGTAAAAATTTTGTGCGATACCAAATTCTGATAACGTCCTTTATCATATTTTGCCCAGTTCATTATACTGCAATAATACGATTTCGTCAGACGGCAAAATATGACACTGGACTTGATCAAGATTATCCATCTTATGAAAGATAGAATTTGTTGAAAAGTAAAAGATTTTTTCTTGTTAAGATACTTGAACATGCTTTACCACCTTTTGAACTTTCGAAAATGTCACTTATCACGTTTTTTTCAAAATTATTATCCAAGAAACTATACATCGTAGCGAAATTCTGATGCTACCAGTAGATAGAGCTCGTCGAGTACATTAGGAATCTTTTAATAACTCAATTTCGAAAAAAATGCGGGTTACCATGTTTAGCCATCTTTTCACAGAAATAATCTACGAGAGTAAATAATTTTTATCAATAAATAGTAAATTTTAATATTTATTGCCAGTGATGACCAGTCTGCGGCCTTTATTTTGTGGAAAATCACCACTGCCTCTTCGATTTCAGAGACCTTCTAGTGAGAGTTTTCTAAGGAGCGTTCTCAGACTGCTTTGAAAACATTCAACTAAGGTCCCAAAAAAGTTTGGAACAGCTAAAAACAAATAACATGAATTAGCTGTGTAAACAGGAAACCTGGATAAACTGAAAAAAACTCGTGATCTTCAAAGAGCTCTCCAGCTCTAAAATAAAGGAAGAAATCTCTATGAGAAGAAAATTGTCGGTCCCTAGAATTCCTGTATATTTTTTTTTATTTTATGTATATAATCTTAAGAATATTAAATGTATGTACAAAATGTCTGTTTAAATTTGAAAATAAACAAGACCTTGTTTAGACTGCTGGAATAAAGGGACTTCTTAGTCTCACCTCGGCAGTATAAACAAGGTAATTTCTATTCTATTCTATTCTATTCTATTCTATTCTATTCTATTCTAAATCCAGACTATAAAAGAAGACTCACTCTCAAACCGGTTCACGGTGCAGTAGTCATGCTTGGAGTAGAGCCTCCCCGCGCCCGGCGGCTGACTCTGCGGGTGCTGACTGTTGCGGCTCTTCTCATCGCTCTGGATGGAGTTGACGAGTCTGCTGTGCTTGTACTGGTGCTGGGTCAGGGTGTCCAGGAAGCAGAGGCAGCTGAGGGCTGCGTGGGAGCGGCTGAGCATGAAATAGAACAGTGGATATTTATTTATGTATTTATTAGAAACTCTTTATTAGTAGAACATATATACAGACAAATAATGGTAAAAATTAAATATAAAAATTGACAATAATAATAATAATAATAATAAATATATTTATTTAGGACAGTTTTTTTTTGTGAAAACATAGCAAATCTTCTACAGATATTTCTGGCAATATTTTTGGGTGTGACAACACCTTGACAAATAGAATGAACTTAAAAAACTAAAACGACTAAAACTAAAATTAGAAAGACCTTGAGAACTAGAAAGACCTTTAAAGGGAACGAGCTTGAACTAGGATAACCTTGAAATGGAACGACTTTGAGAACTAGAACGACCTTGACATGGAACGCCCTTGAGAATTAATTAGAGCGACCTTGAAATGTGCAGAAATGTGAAGAACTTGGTAGGTCAAATTTTCGATGAATACAATACTTTCCTTGTTATAGGTTAAGGAAAGTAAAAATGGAATTAATTTCGCCCTTAATACATGTACTCACCTGATGTAGGTGTGAGATATGATGGGAAGGGCTAGGTCAGAAGATAGGAGATGGGGTTTCAGGCGGCTTGTGTCGTCATGTGATAAGTCGCTAAGCATAGGGTTGTAGACGGAGAACTGACCATACGTGGAGCTATCAATGTGACTGCAGGAGAAACAATTGAATTAGTTATATTGAGAAAACATCTTGTTGCAAAATCTTTAGTCGCTATAAAATCGTAGCGACGAAAGATTTTGCATAAGTCGTAATTTTTTTAATTAAATTCTTAAAAATGACAAAACACATGGCCTAATGTACCTACAAACAGACTGAATTAATTTCTCTACGAGATTCCCGATGTTGGGTCTTGAAACCGTATAATTTTCAGCCTTAAATTTAACCCTGGGCAATTTAATAAACATAAAATATTAGAGCACATTAAATTATTCTGGTATTGGACCAATGCCAAAGCCATAAAGTCCATTATTTTATAATTCCTATTCATAAGAATTGATGTTGATTTTGAACAGTAATAAAAACTACCTCTATTATTATTACCTCGGTGTATACTGCCAGAGTACATTGTAGACGGGATCTAGAGCCGCCACAGAGTTGTGTACCAGATCAATCTGGTCCTCCCCACTGAAGTTGTGACACGTGCCGTCCTTCTTACTCATCACCAAGCATTTGAACTGGCGGGCCTCTTTGCTGCCTTTGGGAAACAGAACTGAAACGCAATGGATAAGGTGGTTGATCATTAATAAATATTTTTTTTTTCAGTGGATATTTATTCTGGTTTAAAATTGACATTTCAACAAAGCAAAATAATCTTTCATGCCAAGGAAAAACAACCGAAATAATCCAGAATTTTCCATAACCTTCATCTCCTTATTTTACATTACCTTTTCTCAAATTAAGTTTGGCTCAAGTTTCTCCTACATATTTTGCGTCAATCAACTGATTGCGTTAATCAATTGATAACTCACATGGAACTTTAATAAGTCTCTGTATGCTGCTCGTAATCATTTCATAAAGTCCCGACGTTTTAAAGCACACAGTTATTTTCCGTGTCTATAAGTTACAGCCACCATAAATGCTGACTGTATTAAAAAATCAGCTATTGTCCTTCTGACAATAGCCATTGGTAGGATCCGACGGGCAGATTGATCCAGGACTTGCATCGAGCATTGTCGCTGATCGATAATTTAAATTTGCGATCTATTTAATTCACATTTTATTAATTAAGTATTTTATTATTTCATAATTATATTATTTTCTTTTAAATGTTCTAATAATTATCTTTCATTCATTTTGATATGTCAATTGCATATTTAAAAATATAATTAAGTTTCATTTTTTCGATATTAAGTATTTTTAAAGACTTTGTCATTTTCAGTTTTTTGGAAAATAAACTTTTTTAAAAACACAAGTGGGAGATCCCCACTTATATCTGGCGCAGTCAAATTTTGGGTGTTTTCACCCCCAAAACAAAAAAATCTACACCCCCAAAAAGCTAAAACCCATAAAAAAAAAAAAAAAAAAAAAATCTTTTCCGAGGAATAGTGAGGAACTCAGTGCAGTGCCCTATTATTGGATTACCCTTTGGATTACATATTGGATTACCCCCGTAGCTGTAAAATCGTCGGATTTTCTCGCATCGAACCACGAACCGCAGACCCCAAGTCAGTCAGCAGAGCAGAAACCAGTCTCAGTCAGCAGGGCAGAGCAGAGCAAGGACCTGGAACAATAGCTTCTCATACCTCACACGGAGCAGTTACCGAGTACCTACCCACCTCAATGTTGTTGATTCTGCTGGCACTGTAAGATAATATTTTTCCTTTCACTTTTACTGTTCAAGGGTTTAATCTTTCTCACTATTGTTTACAATTACACTACACATCCTCACCTTCTTATCTCTTTGCTATAATCCTTACTACTAGGTACATAATATATTACCTACTATCTATTATTTTTACATAGAATTTATCTATTCAAAACGGACTCAGACGTTGAGTCTACCTTGTCTGAATCTACCAGAGAATCAGACACAGAATATTCATACGATCCCTTGTTAGAAGACGATCTTCTAGGTATTTTTAGAAAGCTCACAATGGCTCCTCCGGAACTCAAATCTGAACACCTAAAAATGGTGCCCGTATTTTCGGGCGAGGTCGAGCTGCTATCGGAATTCATTTCGATATGCGAGACCATGGTAAAGCATTTCTATGATGAAGCAAATGCTGACAATTTTCAAAACATCTTTTTGATGTCTTCACTTCGCTCTAAAATTAAAGGCGAAGCAAAACTCAATTTAAGTTCTTACAATATTACTAATTGGAGGGACTTAAAAACAGCTCTCCTGAGTACATACGGCGATAAGCGTGATTGCTATACGCTTACAGTCGAAATGTGTGGTTTAACACAAACGAAAAACGAGTCACCCTTTGAATTTCATAGCAAAATTCAAAAATACATTAACCTTCACTCTAGTTTCATGGATACCCATGAAATGTCAACACAAAACGACGTAAGAGATTACGTTTCGAAACTTGGTTTGAGGACTTTCCTCAGAGGCTTAAAGGAGCCCTTAGGTGCTCTCATGAGAACAAAAAATCCGAGAGATCTTGGCGAGGCTCTCAACATACTCACAAACGACTTTCAAATTGACGCGGTGAAAAAACCGTATGAAAACAACAACAATTATAATTCGAACTATAACAAAAACAAACCATATTCTACAAATACCACAGAAAAATACATACCCCCTCACATGCAAAACAAAAATAATCACAATAACTCTACTTCAGGTAGTGGACTTTTCAATCCATTTCGTAATAACAATGCTCAACAAAATATCAACAAACCGCAGAGTGGGATGAACAAGAATCAAGGAAACAACAATACAAACGTTTGGAACAGATCTACACCCGGGCCTTCTTATAGACCGACACCCATGTCCGCTATGACAACAAATCCCCGACTTAACAATCTGGAAATGACCCAAGAACATTACGAGTCAATCGAAGACTCAAACCCCATAAATGAATATGGGAATCAACCAAACGACACAGACGAGGTCCAGGATTTTCGAGAAGAAGCCTCGGACCAGTAACTCTTATGAATTTGACAAACAACGACAATTACTTACCATTTCTAATCATACCGGGACTTAATTTGAAAATGCTTATTGACACTGGTAGTACAAAATCTTTTATAAACCCAGAAACAGCCCAAAAATTTTTCAAAAACAAAATAAAATATGATCCATTCGAAATTAATACTGCTCATGGACGTTCGCGAGAAAAATATAGCATCTCGATTCCGTTTCCCAAAATTTTCAAAATGACGGGCACAATGAAGCTACATCTCTTTAAATTTCATGACTTTTTCGATTGCCTCTTGGGAATGGACAATCTTGTGGCCCTTAGTATGGTAGTTGACTTTAAAAATAATCTGCTTCGATCGCCAACGACCGACATAACTATCCATCACAGAGACACAGTTACCCAGGTAAACCACATCATACTCGAACCACGACAGGAACAGATCGTAACTATAGATGTTATGAATATTCAAAACGGAGATTGTTTGATCCCACACAAAAGATTTGGTTCGGCTTATATACCTGAAGGTATACTTAGAGTCAAAGACAGTAAGGCAATATGTACACTTGTTAATGACACGGAATTACAAACGAAAGTTTTGTTACACCCTGTAGAAGCTTTATCTCTTCAAAATTTCGAACAAACATCCACATACAATAACTTGAACAACACTCAACTGACAAATTCAGAATTTGATTTCAATAGGATTAGAATGGACCACATGAACACAGAAGAAAAGGACGGAATTCAAAAATTAATAAATAATTACTCAGAAATTTTCCATACAGACACTAAGAACCTTACATTTACGAACGCCGTCAAACACACTATACACACAACGGACGACGTACCAGTGTATACAAAAACATACCGATATCCGCATGTCCACAAAGCTGAAGTTCAGCAACAAATTCAAAAAATGTTAGAAGATGATATTATTCGTCCCTCCCATTCCCCTTGGTCCTCCCCACTTTGGATAGTTCCTAAGAAACTCGACGCTTCAGGTAAGAGAAAGTGGAGAATCGTAATAGATTACAGGAAACTGAACGAGAAGACGATTGGGGACCGCTACCCCCTCCCTTGCATAAATTCGCTCCTAGATCGTCTTGGTCGCTCTCATTATTTCAGCACCCTAGATTTAGCATCGGGATTCTATCAAATAGAAATAGACGAAAGTAGCATCCCCAAAACAGCTTTCAACACTGAACACGGGCACTACGAATTCCTGCGTATGCCCATGGGCCTAAAAAACGCACCTGCTACTTTTCAGAGAGTAATGGAAAAACTACTGCGAGGTCTAATTAACGTAGTATGTGTTGTGTACCTCGACGACATCTTGGTTTTTGGCACTTCCCTTCAGGAACATTTAAGTAACCTTTCCTTGGTATTCGACAGATTAAAAAATGCTAACTTGAAAATTCAACTAGACAAGTGTGAGTTCTTGAAAAAGGACGTTGACTTCCTTGGTCACGTTATCACACCCGAAGGTGTCAAGCCCAACCCCAACAAAATTAGAGCTATAGAAAACTTCCCCATCCCGAAGACCACAAGACAGATTAAAAGCTTTCTTGGACTTTTAAGCTACTATCGTAAATTCATAAAAGACTTTGCAAGTTTAACAAAACCATTAACTAAACGGTTAAAGAAAAATGCAAAAATAAATATAACTGATCCCGATTATCAAGAATGCTTTGAACTTTGTAAAAATTTGTTGACAAACGAACCAATACTCCAATGCCCAGACTTTAGCAAACCTTTCATTTTGACAACCGATGCGAGCAACGTTGCTCTCGGTGCAGTGTTATCTCAGGGACCCATAGGCAGTGATCGACCTGTTGCCTATGCAAGCAGAACGTTGAATGACAGTGAATGCAACTACTCGACAATCGAAAAGGAACTACTAGCCATTGTATGGGCAGTAAAATATTTTAGGCCTTACCTATACGGACAAAAATTCAAAATTTTCACAGATCATAGGCCTCTCCAGTGGCTCTTCTCTCTTAAAGAGCCAAGTTCTAAATTGATACGTTGGAGACTAAAACTTGAGGAATACGACTATGACATAGTTTACAAAAAAGGTTCACAAAATACAAATGCGGACACCCTTTCAAGAGTTGAACTAAACATGAACGAAACCAACTCACCCGTACAACCAGTACTAGACGACGACTTACTTTCTATGTTACCGGAACCGGACTTAGAACAGGACATATTAGACCTTGATGCGTTCGTTGCAGACGCATATGCTCACTTACTAAGAGAAGATCCTGTCACTCAAGAACTTCCCCCAACTGTTGACGTCGCTGTACCCCCAGTCCCCATCACCTACGAGGCCGCTACATCTTCAGAACACATCACCAATGTCGCCCCTGCACCTCAAGATATCACCGAACAGGCAGAAGAAGAAGATATAAATACTATCCACTCCAACCTGGAACACCCTCTCATAGGTATACCTATCTTTGACGGTCCAATTAATTTGGGAAAGAATCAATTAATCCTTTCCATTTCACATTTAGCCCACCCTAACCCACTCAAATCACTAAAAATCATTCACAGAGACAAAGAAAGACGAATTTACGAGTTTTCACCTGAAAATCTCTTAGGACAACTAACTGAGTTCTTAAAAACACACATTGCACCAAAAGTCAAATACCACGTATTCTTTAAAACTGAGAGCTTATACGAGGAACTATCGAGAACTTTACAGACTTACTTTAAAAATTCACAAATAAATCTTATCAAATGCACTAAGATGCTAACTGACGTGACTGAAGAAAACAAGAAAACTGACATTATAAAAAAGTTTCATGACGGAAAAACTAACCATAGGGGTATGGACGAAACTACCAGACAAATTAAAGAACACTACTACTGGTCCAACATTGCTAAACATGTACAAGACTATATTAATAACTGTGAAATATGCCAAAAGACCAAGTACGACCGCAACCCCTTGAAACTGACATACAACATCACACCCACTGCATTAAAACCGTTTGATGTCCTACACATAGACACCATTTCTTTTGAAAAATCCAAATTTCTAACGCTTATTGACCCCTTTTCTAAATTTGCACAAGCCTACTTGCTTCGTTCTGCTCAAGCAACTGAAATCGCGAGTAAACTCTTGGAAAGTTTTGCTCACCACGGCGTTCCTAGCCTAATTATATCAGATAATGGAGGCGAATTTAAAAACTCAGTAATAAAAGAACTCCTTTCTCTTCACAAGATTAATATCCATTTCACCTCCTCCCAGCATCCTGAGTCCAATGGAGTAATAGAACGTTTTCACTCGACATTAATAGAGCACATACGATTATTCAACAATCGCGAAGAGTTCAAAAACGATTCCTTGTCCTTAAAAGTAAAATACGCGGTCATTGCTTATAACCACACAAGTCATTCTGTCACAAAACACAAACCTATAGAAGTGATCACAGGGCATTTTGAACCGTCCGACATAACGGATATTGACACAGAACAACTAATAACCTCAAACTACGTGGCACATCATAAAGAGAAAACAAAATTTTTGTTTGAAGAAATAAGAGAAAAAATTTCTCAAAATAAAGAGAAAATCACTTCACATAAAAATCAGGGAAGAGAAGCTCTTCCTGAAATCCCTCAAGAAGTTTGGGTCAGAAAACAAGCAAATACAAAGCAAAACGCAAAACAAATACAAACAAGAAAATATTGATAAAGGTCTGAAAACAGCAAAAATTATACCCACCCACCACAACACTACAGAGAAAATTCATCTGTCAAACATTAAACGTCCGCCCAAAAATGTTTCAGGTGCCTCATCTGCACAGCAACAAGTGCAGAATTCAGACTCCGCAATATAACCGAAAATCTCGGAATCCTACCAATTAATCTTGGCAAAGCAAAATTACAAAGAAGCACTCATACAGAATGTACATAACACTATACCTTTAGAAATAAGTAGTATTTTAGAACTCCAAAAGATCTTAGATGTAAGCTGCAAAATTGAAAACTCAAAAAATTATTTACTTCCTATCTTTTCCTATTAATTATGACCAATAATATGACCTAATTTACCTTAAGTCTATCCCATCTTCAAGTGAATTAGGATTTACTACAGTTATACCGAAAGTTCACTACTTCCTGAAATCAGAAAAATCCCTTAAACCTTTGAACAATATCTGTGAATTGGGAAAACCTTATCAGTGCTTTCAGAGAAATGTCAATAATAATCTGAAAGAGTGTGAAAGGCACATACTTCAAAATGAAAAGCCTGAGTCATGTACACACATAACGCTAGAAATTCAAGAAAACTATGTTGATTATATTCCCCAAATAAATATGTATTGTTTTTCCTTTCAGTGAAACCATAAAACTAGAATTAGAAAATGAAATTGAAATAAAAGAATTAAAAGGCATATTTCTAATTGAATCAAACAAAGGAAACCTTATATTTAGGAATGAAATCTTAAACTTTTCATCCAAGACCTCAGGAAAACCTACAATCCTGGAAAATGTTAATGTCAAATTTGGTTCAGAAAAATTATCTGATTTCAAAATAAGGATTCATGATTTAAATTTAGATGACATTAAGCTAAACCAACTGACTCCAGCAAATAGAGATGTTCAATCTTTAGACAATTCATTGAACCCTTGGAAAATACTAATGTGTATTACCCTCTCTGTATCCATTTCATCACTGATACTGAAATCTAATCTATATTTACAGATACTACATCTATTTAAGAAACGTGAACCAGAAATGTTCTTCCACAAATTAAGCTAGCATGTAACTCTTCAACAAATCTGGGAATCAATCCCAATCCTTCCCTCCCAGGGGATGCAAAGTTCTAAGGGTGGAGGAGTTACAGCCACCATAAATGCTGACTGTATTAAAAAATCAGCTATTGTCCTTCTGACAATAGCCATTGGTAGGATCCGACGGGCAGATTGATCCAGGACTTGCATCGAGCATTGTCGCTGATCGATAATTTAAATTTGCGATCTATTTAATTCACATTTTATTAATTAAGTATTTTATTATTTCATAATTATATTATTTTCTTTTAAATGTTCTAATAATTATCTTTCATTCATTTTGATATGTCAATTGCATATTTAAAAATATAATTAAGTTTCATTTTTTCGATATTAAGTATTTTTAAAGACTTTGTCATTTTCAGTTTTTTGGAAAATAAACTTTTTTAAAAACACAAGTGGGAGATCCCCACTTATATCTTATATGGGTTCTGTCATGGTGCTGACAGGATTGATGGGGGTATTTTGGACACCTGAAAGCAATGTTCTGGGATTCTGGCATGTCCTGTGTGTGGTGTAGTGCTCAGTTTTGTTTTAAATATGTTTTAAATTTTTGTCACTGGGGAGTCAAAAATCATAAATAAATGTATGATTGAATGCATGCATTGGTAGTTAATTGGTTATTGTGCTAGTCTGCTAATCCAGGTAGCGTAGGGATCTGGTGCGGTGGTTCGAATCCCACCCAATGTATGAATTTTTCCTCATTAATTAGAGTTTCTGACCACATAATAATAAGACTCTGAGGGTTAGGTGGTAGAAAATGCTTTGAGCATTAACCTCACCTGGTGGTTACCTTCCACTAAACAGTGTTATCATTATTACGGGTGACAATATCTTTTTTAATCAAGTTCAGCTACTGTAATGGCTTTACCTATGCACTGTTTGTTGGCCATGAGAGTGGAGCCAAGCAGACTGGAGGTACTGATGAGTGACTCATCCACCTTGATGTACGTCTGATCCCCGGAGGCAGCAATCCAGATGGCTCGCTTCCCGAACATGGGCCCCACCCCCGTCACCACACCAGGGACGTTGTGGCTGCAGCCATCCCTGCCCCGCGCCTCAGATCCTGTCTCCCGCCCCAGCTGGTTCTTCTAGAAGAGAGGAAAGCGAAATGCATGTTAGCAGCAGGCGCGACCGGTGGTAATATCACCACCCTTGATCAAACTTTGTTTATATTTAATTAATTATACCTTTTGACTGCACCTGTATATAAAAAATTGTAAATAAAGATTGATCTAAATTGATGAATAATAATAATAATAAAAAGCTGCGGAACTACAGCACCCCCAGACAAAAATAAGAATTAAGGATATTTCTAACTCCTTGCTCGTACACAATGAAAATTATCACACATTTCTACAATAATTATTATGATTGGCAAGGTAAACAAACTCAAAATCTATAGATACTGAAAGAGCTACTCTATAAATCCCAAATTAGTCCTGTGTGACAACACCCCCAAAACATTTTGCCACCAGCCGCGTCTGGTTAGCAGAAATGATCATCAAACTCAGTCAGAAAAAGCACTGTGGACAGAGACTACAGAGATGATAACTCACAAGATTATTAGCTGGAAAATAGTCACAGTTTTTCCTTTTCTTTCCAATTTTAAGTAGACTTTTTTTCTAAAATCATATATTTAACATCATATTTGTTTTTCTGTTTTGACTTTTAATTCATGTACATTTGTACATAATAGGTAACATATATTTAATGCTACTACCCCACACTAAGGGGATGCAGTCCTCTTGTTTTGTGGGGTAGTTTCATTTCTTAAAATAGTTTTTTTACCTCTAACTCATAGTAGGTAAACAATGTACAACAAAAAAAAATGTTTCTACATATTTAATTACTTTTCATCATAGGGTGGCGTCATCGTGAACGATGGTACCCAGACAGTGGAGGAATGACTCAGCACTTCACCCACTGTCTTTATAAGGAGGCTAATAATTGACAAGGGCCCCCAGAACGAAGTCAATGCTGGTCTACTCCCTGTTTATAGTCCTCCAGCCAGACTGCTGGTCTACTCCCTGTTTATAGTCCCCCAGCCAGACTGCTGGTCTACTCCCTGTTTATAGTCCCCCAGCCAGATAACTCACATTTAACAATAGGAAAACTAAAACATATGGTTGATAACTCACAAGATTATTTCCGAACGTGTACACGTCTCCCTTGCAGGTGAGCACCACGGTGTGGTAGCTGCCCGCCGCTACCTGCACCACCGGCACATTCAGCTTGATGTGCACGGGACCCCCCCGCAGCATCATATCCCCCACTCCTAGCTGCCCGTAGGAGTTGCTGCCAAACGTGAACACGTCGCCGTTTTGGAGGAGAACAACTGACAGTGGAAATTCAAATAATTATTTTAAGTAATAATGCATTATCATCATAGGGTGGCGTCATCGTGAACGATGGTAGCGAGACAATGGAGGAATGACTCAGTACTTCTACCACTGTCTTTACAAGGAGGCTAATATTGACAAGGGCCCCCAGAACCAAGCCAATGCTGGTCTACTACTCTACTCCCTGTTTATAGGCCCCCAGCCAGACTGCTACTCTACTCCCTGTTTATAGTCCCCCAGCCAGACTGCTGGTCTACTCCCTATTTATAGTCCCCCAGCCAGACTGCTGGTCTACTCCCTGTTTAAAGTCCCCCAGCCAGACTGCTGGTCTACTCCTTGTTTATAGTCCCCCAGCCAGACTGCTGGTCCACTCCCTGTTTATAGTCCCCCAGCCAGACTGCTGGTCTACTCCCTGTTTATAGTCCCCCAGCCAGACTGCTGGTCTACTCCCTGTTTAAAGTCCCCCAGCCAGACTATGTAATAATTAGAGGATTTTATTTCAAAAACGTGTCTAAGATGGTCTTGAGCTAATATTTATTTAACAATAATAACACTCTTTAGTAGAAGGTAACCATCAGGTGAGATTAATGCTTAAAGCATTTTCTACCACCAAAACCTCAGAGTCTCACCTGTGGTCACAAACTTAATTTAATGAGGAAAAATTCATGCACTGGGTGGGATTCGAACCAACGGATCACTACGCTGCCTCGATTACCAGACTAGCGCGTTAAGCAGTGCACATTTAGAAGTTCTGTAGATTGTAAACAAATAAAAAATCTCTATTTTGAAGGGTAAAAAGTAGAAAAAATCAGGTTCCAATGGTCCGTAACAAGAATTATTCAGCTCTACAGCTTCAATCGTTCAAGAGGTATGACTTGTGACAGACGGCATACGGAAAATGACTCATTATTAGGGTTTATTTTCCATATGAACAAAATCTTAAAAAAATACGCTCGGGCTTAAATTATATACCTGTGTGGTGCAGTCCACATACAACTTGTATAGCGGGACTGTCAGAGGGGAGATAAACCCTGGCTGGAGGTATGGTCGAGACTCGCTTTGGTTCCTTGTCCATATCACTTGTTGCGTCCTCTGAAAGAAAATAAAGCATAACATAGAATTGCAAAAAAGCTCCAATATAATAAATCCCCCCAAAAACACCACTTCGTGGTTAAAAAAAGAAGAACGCCTCACTCAAAGAATGATTATAATTAGCTAAAAATAAATGATATCAAATTGAGAACACCTTGTCCCCTCTCTTTCTATATCTCTGCACTCCTCTCTGAATTTATTCCTCTTATGTTTAGCCTTATTTATCCTTTCTTGGGGTCATCCCAAACTTGATTTCTCTTTAAATTTACTTGTTGCACGGCAATAAAAAATGGCGGTCGGAGTATGATTTTTCTGAAGTTGTTTGATTTGAATCGAGAAAATTACACCGCGACCGCCATTTTTTATTGGCGTGCAACAAGTAAATTTAAAGAGAAATCAAGTTTGGGATGACCCCTAGAAAGGATAAATAAGGCTAAACATAAGAGGAATAAATTCAGAGAGGAGTGCAGAGATATAGAAAGAGAGGGGACAAGGTGTTCTCAATTTGATATCATTTATTTTTAGCTAATTATAATCATTCTTTGAGTGAGGCGTTCTTCTTTTTTTAACCACGAAGTGGTGTTTTTGGGGGGATATCAGTTCTTTTTGTACGAAAATATAGGTTCATACACTACTGAAACATTAGGAATGACAAAAGTAAATAAGCTGGGAAAATGTGAATGTACCAAGTTGTCTTTTTTAAGATATAGTTTTAGCAGTACGTATTTAATTTTTCTAAGCTCAATATGTATTTGGATCACAGATTTGGCCCCCTAAGTCCCCAAAGTGAGTAAATAATATATAAATTTGCAATGCAAGACCTTTTGATTCTATACTCAACATGATTAGGTTTATCTTTCAATGCTAAATAGACCTCGGAGCCTCCTATGAGGGACACTAAAACACCTGGATTTACAAATGCCGAATTAATTAATTTGTAATCACCTATCATCAAGGTGAGGTAATGAGTTCTCTCCCGTTGACCTTTTCTTACCCGAATTCTCTCCGGCTTGTTGCAGGGGTCACCACGAGTATCTCTCCCGGAAATAAGACCATGCTTTTTTACATTAGGTATTTAAGAAAATGAAAACTATAAAATTATCATTTTTAAATAAGAATGGGCCTTTTATAAGGAAATCTTTTAAATCTCTAACTAATGAAAGGCAATGCCTTCAGTGTTTAGTAGAGTTAGGTAAAATACATAGAAGGCCATGTATATAGGGTTAAGGATAATAGTATATAGGGTTAAGGATAATACATAGAAGGCAATGCCTCGGGATTATAATAGGGTTAGGTAAATATATAGAAGGCCATGCCTTGGGTTTATCATAGGGTTAGGAAAAATACATAGAAGGCCATGCCTCAGGTCTATATCAATGATTCCTAGGTGTTTCGATTATAATTTTTATGCTAGGCCTAAACTATGTAGGTATAAAATCAGGTAAAAATGCAAGCGACGCGACGGGAGACAATTTGGTGTTGATAAAACCATGAGCGGGAGAGAACTCGGTTGTGAAGTCCCTTATCAATACCTCACGAGGTATGAGTGTACCCAGGACATAATGGACAGAGAAAAAAAAACTTCCCTCAAGGGGATCGAACCCAAGCCTAGTGTGCTACCCACTTGGCCAAAGTCACTACTTTGTCACAACTTTTAGTAAGTAGCATCGACATTATGAGAGCTACATAATTCATCATATTTTATCTCCATCCAACCATGATTGTCCAAAATCAATCTCGTAATGCCGCCACAGGTCATTGTCCAATTCTGCAACTTCTAAAATTTTCCTCGCGAGGGTAATGGGGTCGTCATGAAGATCAAATATAAAATTCGGAAAAACAAAACAACGTTAAGCCCAAATTGAAAATATAGAGCTAAAAAATTTCGTCCCCGCCAGGATTCGAACCCATACTGACTGGGTGGCAGGTCGAGCATGCTACCAATAGACAAAGTTATCTTCTACAGAAACGGACGGAAAATGAACTAAATTAATACTTGGAAACTTAAACTTTAAAATTTTGCAATTTGAGAGCGAGGTCATCTCGAAAAATACATACTGGCCAAGATCTGACCACTAAGCTAAGAATTCGAAGGTACCTACCAGCCAAAGAAAATGAAAAGGCCACCAGGTGCCACCCAGTGGACCGGATGAAGGAATAAAATCAATAAATTTGGTATCTGCTCATCAAGATATTTCATTTGATACCACTTAAGACTAGTATTATCCTTCAATTCCCGATTTGGGCTCCCAAAACCCGAGGCCGCCCAAATGGGCCGCCCGCTTATAATTTAGAATTTTTTTTTGGTCCGGGCTCATCTCCATTATATCTTGATCACTTTAGACACCTCACTTAATCTTCAGTGCCAAGTTAAAGACACGAAGTCGGGTCTCAAAGGATCCGTATGAAAAAAAAAAACAGGAAAAAAAAAAAAAAACAAAATTATGAATCTTTTCATGTCTTTCACGATTGTTGGGGGGTCTCGAAAATAGGGTTCCCGGTGGCCTAGGAAGTCAAACAAAGAGTCAAATCAACTTATTTTTCAACGTAGAGCCCATTTCTGCAATAAAAATCTCGATTTTTGAAATTCATGTTGCACTTTTCGCTGGCTGAAAGTACATGAAATGCATGGGAACTATGTTTTCCGTAACCTTACACTCTGCCGGGCTGTCTCTTTCTTTGTATAGGCGTTCTTCACACCTCGGCCGAGGTGTTTGATCTAACAAGTGTTAACAT
Organism: Bactericera cockerelli; assembly: GCA_024516035.1. Classification (NCBI taxonomy): domain Eukaryota; kingdom Metazoa; phylum Arthropoda; class Insecta; order Hemiptera; family Triozidae; genus Bactericera; species Bactericera cockerelli. The sequence goes on from CM044959.1 coordinate 33,122,611, forward strand.
AAAACCAAACACTAACCACTGGAATTTTAAAACGTATACTAACCAACTCAACAATAAAAAATTGAAAGAAGCGACATTTAGAATGGCTCGATAGATCTTTAAATAAGATATATCGAGCCATTTTAAAATGGGAGTTTGGGCAAACATATTTTTTTTTTAAGTTTTTTTTTTTAAACAAACTATGATTAAAACTTTACACGATCGTTAACAAAAATAAACTTAATTTAAATAGCGCTGAGGCAAGACTGAAAAGTACCTTTACTCCAGCAAATTCACCAGTCAAAAGACAAACCGATCTTATATTTTTAAAATAAATTGTGTATTCTTTTTAATTTAACTTTGTATTATATTGTCCAGGCGCGGCCGGTGGGGAAATGTTTTGGGGGTGTTGCCACATAAACTAAACTAAAATAGGATTTATAGAGTTGCTTTACCATGTCAATCATGATAATTATGCAATAATTATTCTTGAAATGGATGATAATTTTCATTGTGTACGAGCTAGGACTTGAGAAAATCCTCTGTTTTTCTTTTTCGTCATTATGACCGGTTGAATAAATTGATAGTTTTTATTATTCTTTTTTTTTTTTTTTTTGGTCTGTAAACGGTCAAAAATAATTTCAGGTAAACTTACCGCTGAGCGAGGACTGGGAAGACGACTGGGAGGGGGGGAACTTGTCCCCCCTGGCGGCGCCGCCCAGTCTGCCGCCCCTCAGCTTGGAGTGGTGCTGCTTCACCATGGCCAGCTTGCCCTTGAGCCTCTGCTTCCTCTCCTCCAGCTTCTTCTGCAGCTGCTCCTGGAGGCGGATGTTGGGCCTCCCTGGGGAACAGGGAACAAAAGGTTTAATAGCAAGTTTTTTCAATAAGTAAAATATGTACCTTTATTTGTTTATTTATTGAAAAGATAGAGCCTTATTATAAGGTCTATTTACATGATGTTTTTTGTATAAATATAAAACTAAAGTAATAGATAATAGATAAATTATTTGTGAGAAAAATTTTTTTATAACTAGAAATACCTATAATAAAAACTCTGACTTTAAAATAAGTTAAGGTTTGTAGAAGAGTAAAGTTAAGTTAAGTTATCATATTTGTGTTAATCACTTTCGTGATATCACAACAACTACTCAAACTCGCTTTACTGAAACCGGGACTTGAGCCACCGACCTCCAGGTCTCAAGTCCGCCGCCTTATCGATCAAGCTACTGAGGTCGGTTCAATTTTTTTCAAATAGGTAAAATATGTACCCTTATAAGTTAAGGTTTGTAGAAGAGTATTGTGCATTAGAAAATCAGTGTTGAAATTGTATGCGGTTTTATTTTGTTAATTATTATAATGCAACTTTAAAAAAAGATTAGTTTTATACAGGCTTTTTCTCGTAGCCAGGAAACAGCAGCTACTGTAGACGCTTGTGGTCTATGTTGTAATCTGCCTATCCCGTATTATTCCTCCCCTTTGATGGGCGAGAAGTGACGGGAGCACATTGTGAGACTCCTAATATGTGATTCTATTGGTTGAAAATATTATTATACCATAATAATACCACCCGTTCTCGCTGCTCAATTGCTCATATTAAATCAGCTATGGGTTTCCCTCACAAGGTATGAGTAACATTCAAAATTCAGATGCGAGATATTCTGAAACCGTCGCCGGGTTTTAAACCAGGATTCAAATGTCACTATAGCGAATTCGAGAGATTTTGATTGCTGATGAGTTGCCTCGTGTGCAGAGTCAAGTTACCCCTGAGTCCGTAACTAGTCAGTAAAGCGAGTAACCAACTAATTTAGTTTATTTTCAGTAGCTCCGTGTGTAGAGGGCCTTACTCAACCACGGTTACTAAATGAAATCTTACCGAATATGAGATCCAGCCGCATCATGCCATGCAGGTCTCCTGCCCCGCTGGGTCCCAGGATTGCCAGCTCCGAGTTGTCTATGTTCTCGTGGGCGCAGATGCGACAGCAGCCGCATACAGAACACCCCGAGTCCCCTTCGCCGCAGCCGCACTCCCTGCAAGAGGATGAGATGCCGCGGATGTGAAAAATACATTTATTTTTTGTATGTATTGAACTATACATACAAGGCTGGGGGACTATAAACAGGGAGTAGACCAGTAGTCTGGCTGGGGGACTATAAACAGGGAGTAGACCAGCAGTCTCTCTAGAGGTCTATAAACAGGGAGTAGACCAGCAGTCTGGCTGGGGGACTATAAACAGGGAGTAGACCAGCAGTCTGGCTGGGGGACTATAAACAGGGAGTAGACCAGCAGTCTGGCTGGAGGTCTATAAACAGGGAGTAGACCAGCAGTCTGGCTGGGGGACTATAAACAGGGAGTAGACCAGCAGTCTGGCTGGGGGACTATATACAGGGAGCAGACCAGCAGTCTGGCTGGGGGACTATAAACAGGGAGTAGACCAGAATTGGTTTGGTTCTGGGGGCCCTTGTCAATTATTAGCCTCCTTGTAAAGATAGTGGTAGAAGTGATGAGTCATTCCTCCACTGTCTGGCTACCATCGTTCACGATGACGCCACCCTATGATATGATGATTAAGTTTTGGATCACTCTCAACAAATTGAGAACAAGGACATGAGATTGTGCGGATGTGAAGATGTGGGGGGCGTGATGTTCTACGGACAACTTCAATTGAAAAATTGACTTTTATTGAACGACAAATTTCCATGTGTGATCCACAAACGTGAAAACATGGACTTTTATTTTATAAGTCCTTGGAACCTTGGAAATTAATGCAAAACCCTTTCTTAAACCCTTGGAAAAACCGCAAGCTAGTCTAGCTTTTTTGGGTTGGCTTTTCTGTTCTCTGTTTATAATAGTCCCCTAGAGAGACACTGGTCTGCATCCTGTTTAACGTCCTCAGACAAGTAATTTTTTCCACAAGTTTCCTTTTATTTATTATACATAATAATATAGATCATTAACAAGAAAGGTACATTAGGGAAAGTTTTATTTTAAATGTATATTTAAAATGCATACATAAATTCTAAATTCGTTTAACTCATACAGGTACATTTGAACGTGTATACTTACTGTCCTGTGTCATCTGTTCCGCCTTCATGTGGGTGTCACATGTAGAGCTGCTAAACAAACAGCTAGCAGAATATTGCAATTTTGAAAGGAGTGTAGACATTGGGCTACTTCTCCTCCATGACATATCTACTACATCAAATTTACTTATTACAATTTGTATTTTCCTATACTAAGCATTGTAGATTGTAAATAAAAGTATCAAAAAAAAAAAAAAAAAAAAAAACATAACAAAAAAAAAACTTACTGTCCAGGAATCCTCGCGGATCGCATGGAGGACAGACAGCTGATGGAGTAGCCCGTGCACTCCCGACACACCGTGCACACCATGCACATCTCGTGTGTCCACTTGTGCAGCCCCGGCGCACACATGCCCTCCAGCTCCGAGTCACCCCCTCCCCCCGCCCCCTCCTCCTCGTCCAGCGTCTCTTCCTCCTCCACCGTCTCCATGGCAACGTCCAGGTCTGAAAACCAAAGTAGGTGGGTACCCATTTAGGGCGGAATTAATAGACGTTTTTGTAATACCTCCGTGGCGCTAAGTCACGGATTGCGTACTGTGTAAGATAGGGAAAACCGACACTTACCAACGACTTAAGTTATTGATGTTGTTTATTAATTCCGCCCTTATTTTTCAATTCAATCAAATTTTATTTTTTCAATACATATTTAATAATATGGAGGTGAGAACTTGATGGGTCACTTGTGTGACCAATCATTACCCAAATTCAAACCCTTAGGCTGGATGCTCTTTCAAGTCCCAATAAGGGTTTGTGAGTTTTATGTAATTAGCTCATTTGTGAGTTTTCAGTAAATGGTGTTGAAACCCTTAGGATGCTCTTTCCAGTCCAAATAAGGGTTTGTGAGGTTTATGTAATTAGCTCATTTGTGAGTTTTCAGTAAATGGTGAATGAGATGCTCGTCTTGAATGAATCAACTGTAAATTTTCTTGTTAGCTCATTTGTGAGTTTTCAGTAAATGGTGAATAAGATCCTCGTCTTAAATGAAAATAGTAAAAATAATAGAAGTACCTAACACTAACAGAAACATATTTGAAAGATCCAAACAAAAACTTACTTTCTTTGAGGCTGAAATTGAACTCTCTGCCGCACTGACCCTTGTTGTTGATACCAAACGTGTACACATGTCCCTTGCTCGTCAGCACTGCTGTGTGAGCTTTGCCTAGAGCCACTTGCAACGCCGACACATCCCGCAAGTCTGTCACAATCCCTGGAAAGCAGAATGAAATGATCAAATTAGTAAATAGTCACACAACCGAGCTAACAAGTGGCAAAAACATACTTCTGTTCCGATAGCTCAGTGGTAAAGGCGGCACTCTGTGAATCCAAAGACTCCAGAGGTCGTGGGTTCGAAACCCAGCTGGGACATGACATGTTAGCCTCAAGATTGGGATTTTTACCACATAATAATACGTCTTGGGCTTACTGCTGGAATAATGGGATTTTAGTAGTCTTAATTGGGCAGTATAAATAAGGCGATATTATTATTACTTGTTTTTGTTGTGACCAGCTTGACTACAGCTGGGGGGAGTGATGGTCTCCAGCCAACTTCAGTGGTTGCGGCGCCGGGGCTAGATTTGTAATTTTAACAATCCAGCACATGGTTCTGTGGATCCTACCCAGTCCTTGGATTTTTTACTTTCCTTATCTTATAATAAGGAAAGTATTGTATTCGTCGAAAATTTGACCTACTCAGTTTTTCACATTTCTGGACGAATCATGGCCTCAGGATACCAAAAAAGTTGTTTTCAGCCATTGGTCCGTGCGTCTGTCTGTCTGTCTGTCTTTCTGTGTGTGTGTGTGTGTGTGTGAACAGGATATCTCAAGAACGGTAAAAGCTAGAGACTTGAAATTTGGTACACAAATTAATTTTATACACCAGACGAACCACGAAACTTTTGGTTGAAATCGGCCGCATTCTACGGCCGCAGGGCCGCAAATATTAGCCGCAAGCACCAATTCTTTGAATTGGTTAAAGATACAAAAAAAGTTAGAGAACAACATTTTCTTCGATTAAAAAAATAATAGGGGTATTTGGGGGACCCGCTTTGACTAACTTTTTTATTATTCAACCTACATGGGGGTTGTGACATATCAATTTCAATGATTTTGAAGTGCTGATTACGAATTTGGCATTGGTTTTTAGTTATCTGTTACCGTTGATTCACCAGTGGCGGAATGTGACTCCTTTTTGGGGGATAAGGAAAGTCGTGTGATGTTTACACCAGATTTTTTCCTCATTTATTTGAAAATGTGACCACAAAATAATGAGACTCTGAGGGTTAGGTGGTAGAAAATTATTTGAACATTAATCTTGTCTAGTGTTTATCTTCCACGAAAGAGTATTATTAATATAAGATTAAAACCCACATAGAACACCAACAAACACCAAAGACTCACCCGTATTAGGATCACAGAAGCTGGTATCCTTGCCGAACATAAACAGCTCCCCCTCTCTATTGACTAGCGCCGTGGTTCCGTAGTTGCACGCAGCGTGGGTTATGATTTGAGATTCCAGCTTGGAGATGGGTTTCGGTTTGGACGCTTTTGGTTGTCGACGAATTTTAGCTGAAATTTTATTACCAATAAAACAATTAAACTTGAAATAATTTCATAATTAGAAATTATTGCCTTTGAATATCTCCATCAACATGATATAAGCTGTTTCCCTTACTTTGTTACGAGACTGAATCAGCAGATACAATCACGCTTAAAGGGTCGTTGAACTTTTGATGAAGGTGTTGTTGATTCATATTAATTTTTCGCCAACTTTTAATTTTTCCTTTTTATACGGTTGAGATCGAAACGGACGCAATTCCAACTCATGCTACCCGTGATTAACCAAGCTACCAGCTTTGCTAGTGTTTCTAAACTAAATCTCAGTCCTGGCGTCGCGTCGGGCTGGTAATCTAGAAGTCATGTGTTTGAAAACCAGCCGGGACATGACTAGTCATCCTCTCATTTATGATTTTAATCACATAATATTACGTCCTGGGCCCACTGCTGCGATAATGGGACTTAATGCTTTTTATAGTCTGTCCCGATAGCTCAGTGGTAAAGGCGGCACTTTGTGAATCCAGAAATTCCAGAGGTCGCGGGTTCGAAACCTAGCCGGAACATGACAAGTTATCCTCCCATTTGGGATTTTTAACACATAATAATGCGTCTTGGGCTTACTGCTGGAATAATGGTGCTTAACACGTATGAGACGGGTCCTATTTTCTATAGTTTGTACGCTGGGACGGCTTCAAATTAGGGTATGTGTTCCAAATATGACAACAACAAAAAAATTGGGACGGGCGAGTACAAAAATATATGAATAATAGCATTATCTGTGCCCACCGGTGGGTCACGTTACAAGGGAAATTGAAAAAAAACGTGTCCCACGGGTGGGCACGCCGTTTCATACGTGTTAGTAGTCCTAATCGGGCAGTATAGATTTTTTTTAAGATGAGTGCTTCACAGCCTTTTTTATTTCGTCGGCGATATTATTATTTTTATAGTCCTAGTCGGGCAGTATAAGTAAGGCGATGTTATTTTACTCATTACAAGCTCTATTTCGATTGAAATTGGCTGGAGACCATCACTCCCTAGCTTTAGCCAGGCTGGTTAGCAACAACAAGAACAACAACATTACAAGCTTTAATAATAATATCGCCTTATTTATACTGCCCGATTAGGACTATTAAAGTCCCATTATTCCAGCAGTAAGCCCAAGACATATTATTATGTGGTAAAAATCCCAAATGGGAGGATAACTTGTCATGTCCCGGCTGGGTTTCGAACCCACGACCTCTGGAATCACTAGATTCACAGAGTGCCGCCCTTACCACTGAGCTACCGGGACAGACAGTTCACTTTACGTTCACTCACAAGTGTCGCCGTCTTCTCCCCGCCGGGAGGTGCCACAGAAGAAAGCCGCTCCCTCCTCGTCCAGTATGATGGCGTGCAGACCCTCGTGACCCAGAGCCACGTGGGTCACTTTAGCCGCCTTGCTGATGGTGAGCTCGGACCATTTGGTGCATACGAGAGAGCCGCTGGGGTTCTGCTTGACCCCCAGGTAGGAGGACTTGCCACAGTAGCTCACCTGGGGGTGGGGAAACACGTGAATTATTTATCTCTCAAGAAAATTCGGCCATTTTATTTATTTACACTTTATTTTTTTATACAAGACAAACAACAATAAATTATTAACAGAGATAATAAAAAAAATAACAATATTTACAAAATAAGGTATAAAAAAAAAATATTTAAATTTAAATGTGCAATTGTCTTGTTATCGGGGCGAAGTTAATGCCTTAGGCATTCTCTGCCACATTCACATTGTCAATATCAATAGCTCTTTCAATACAATTACAAATTCTTTATTTATACTTGGTACGGCGTAGAACTGCAGTCCCTTTTTGCTAGCAGTTGAAACAAAGTCTCATTTATTGGTTTAATAAACATACATTTTCATGTTCTTAAGTCAGAGCTCCACTATGGACAAATAAACATAGACATACTTGTACGTGTTATTATAAAACAGAATTAGATTTAACCGAAAAAGGACACTATCCCTGTATCCTTTAACTCGGGCTATTGTGCGCTGTGATTGGTTAAAACTCCGACCTAAGGGCGTATCTGGCTTAGCCTTAACATTAATCCTAAAACCATTCGGCCTAATGTCTTTTAGTATTTATGCTTATGAAATTTGTCTATAATATGTACATGTATTTGTTAGTTATACCTTAGTATTTTGTAATTCTAATGTAGTTAAATTTAAGCCAACCGTTGTAACATTTTTCTATAAAATAAATACAACTATATTTACCTACCTACCATCCGGCCTTTAGTCGGAACTCACCTGTCCCGCCGACGTCAGCATGAGAGAGAACTCCTTGCCGGATCCCAGGAAGACCACCTCCTCGGCGTGCCCTCCACGGGCGGCATCCCCCCCGCCCCTTCCTCCCCCCACACAGCCGCCCCGTACACGTCCAGACACTTGCGGGCCAGCTTCAGGGGCAGCTCGTTGGTGCTGATCAGAGGACCTCCTGACTGGGCGGACGAGGGGTTCAGGATGCGAACCACGAACCCATCCTGAGGAACAGACATTATTTTTGCTGGACAGATGAAAATCAATGTACCCAACGCATTGTATAAATGAATGGGTGAGTAGAAGAACCAGGAATGTCAAAAATCGATTATTTTTTTTTTCGTAGAATAAGAAATGTACTCTTTTCTATCATCTCTGTGAATATGAAGGAAAAATACCCCTTATAAGTATATTTTTTTTCGATTTTAAAGTGGGGGAAGGATACTCATTAGCATGCTAAATTTTTTCTTATTTTTGCTTTCCTGAAAAGTCGATTTTTGACATTCCTGGTTCTTCTACTCACCCATTCAAATATTTTCAGAATTTGATATTGATAAATCTGTACACTATCACATCAATTGAAGGTTGTATATATGATCCATACCACTGTCATGTGGTAGAGTACCAAGCATGCAGGCTGCATTACCGCGTTGAATCCCTATGGATATTCTCTGCAGCAAGAATTCTTTGGCGCTTTGAGTGCCAGTGGCACGGATCAAATTATCACCCACAACATTTAGGAACTTTTGACATTTTCATGTCTTTGCTCTGGCACATAACCAAAATTATGTGACGAAATTATGTAACGATATTATGTAACGATATTATGTAACGAAATATCGAATTGTAAAGGGAGAGAAGTCTTCTAATATCGGATATCGATATTATGGTTTCGATATTATCGATATACCTAATATCGATATTTTCGTTTCGATATTGCAACCCTAAGAGAAGAGGGAAAGTGTGTGTCATGCGCACAATACGAAATTTGGTCAGTTGGGTTTTGGACCTTGAATAGTAAAGATGAAAATGTCGAAATGGTTGCAGACTCGTATGCAAGCGTTTTTTTAAACAAAAATTTAACATCGCTTTCAACTGCATGGTCATATCAGTAGTCACCGTGGCAGAGTGAGTTAGCGCGCTAGGCATTGTACGCATGGTGACCTGGGTTCGATTCCCAGCGGGGCAGGAATTTTTTTTTCGTTTCGACCGACATCTAAGAACATTTTAAGTTAAAAAGTTTTAAAAGTTATCATATTAAAATTTGTGTTAATCACTTTCATGATGTCACATTTACTCAAACTCGCTTTACTCAATTTTTGCTGAAACCGGGACTTGAACCACCGACCTCCAGGTTACCAAGTCCGCCGCCTTATCGATTAAGCTACTGAGGTCGGATATTTTCAGAACATCACAAGGAAATTGCTCTGTTCACTCCTATGGACCATCAATGGGTAAATCCTGAAAAGATGGCTTTACATGAGGTTTCATGAGCTAAAAATGAAGTTATTGATAAAGTTTCATTATTAATTTATTCCCATTTATTTTGACACTGCATAAATAATGTAAAAGTATAAAACAATTGATTTTATATGACCATTTCATTTTTTTAACTGCTGTCAGCTACTTGTGAAACTAAACTCTATGTTAAGAATTTGAAAATTTGCAATTAGTCACAGTTCATTAGTCTAATTTTAAAGTAAGGGCGGAATTAATAAACGTTTTTGTAATACCTCTGTGGCGCTAAGTCACGGATTGCGTACTGTGTAAGATAGGGAAACACTTGCCAACGACTTAAGTTATTGATGTTGTCTATTAATTCCGTCTCTAACACAAATTACTTACATCTTTTCCTGATGTGATGACTCCTAGCTGCTCGAAATCGGAGAACATGACTCCATGGGCCACATGTTTGGGCAGTCTCAGCACACAGTTCACGTTGAATGTGGTCTTGTCCAGGCAAATCAGGTCTACCTTGTTAATGTCCAGACTATTGCGGAAGTAGAGATTACCCTGGGGAGAGAATAGCTCAGTGGTTAAGCACTCGCTTGCCATGCGGAAGGTCCCGAGTTCGAACCTCCGCGCCGACAAAAATTTGTATTCAAAATTTGGTTACAGTTGTTTGTAAGGGATACCTTCCGGTGCGCTCGTGTTGACCCAGCACCTAAATGGGAAGTATTGTGTCACTTCTCGCCCATCAGAGGGGAGGCATATTGCGGGATGGGCAGGCTACAACACAGACACAAGTGTCTACAGTAGCTTCTGTTTCATGGCTACGAAATAAAAAAGGCTGTGAAAAACTCATCTTTTAATAAAATAAAAAAAGAATAGAATCAATATGCATATACTGAATAGTTACCATAGTATTTCACTATGTTGTATTGCAAGATTTAACAAAAAAACCATAATTCAACGTCCATGAAAGAGAAAAATAAGTAGGTTACAGATTTTGATGAGTTCATCGAAAAAGTAATATACATATTCATCCATCTGTCCCGGTAGCACAGTAGTCAAGGGATCGGTCTGATGGAAATCTAAAGGGCGCATGTTCGCAACCAAACCTGGAACTTCACAAGTTATCCTCCCAGTCGGGTCTTATCCAAATAATAATACGTCTTGGACGCACTGTTGGCACTTGTTAGTGTTACAATAAGGATAAATTAGGCGATATTATGATTATTATTATTATAACGCTTAATTGACAAGTATAATATTGACCAAGGGCGTGATTATTGCCATAGGCAATCTCTCCCACCGAACTCATTAATTATGTACGTACCTGAAGTAATGTATTTTATACGGTTCCGGGTACATTAGTTATAGGAGGGGACAGGAGGATTTTAGTGTTATAGTTATAGGATTTTAGTGGGTATCGGACACAGATTTCTGCTCATTAGCCCCACACATCGTTTTGAATTGGTTATAAAATTTAACTCCTCTCCAAAAAAAATACATACAAGAATTTCCTCACCTGTGCAAACCCAAGCCAGCCAGGTAGATCGTTGAAGAAGTCATACTTGTAGAGGTAGATATGGCTCTTGATAGTGCCCCCGTACCCGGACCCCAGCTTGAAGAGTCCCTCACTGGTGTGCAGGTAGAGGTGCGGACCATCGCAAGTGAGAGAGTACACCTTGAGCGCCTTGCTCCTCTTCAACAGTTCTGTGGACAAAAAAAAAGTTGAAAAGTTATGTTAATCACTTTCGTGATATCACAACTACTCAAACTCGCTTTACTAAATCTTCGCTGAAACCGGGACTTGAACCACCGACCTCCAGGTTACAAGTCCGTCGTCTTATCGATCAAGCTACTGAGGTCGGTTCAGTTCTGTGGACAATAAGGAAGATAGTCTGGCTGGGTGACGTTAAACAGGGAGAAGACCAGTGTCTTGCTAGAGGATTATAAAGAGAACACACTAGCAAACCCTAACAAGCCAGGCTAGATTGCAATTTCCTAAGGGTGTAATGGCTGATAAAAGCCCAAGTTCTCACGGTGGTTTATTGCACATAGAAATATGTGGTTCAGGACTTTGAAATTAAGTTGGCTGGAGACCATCACTCACCCCTCCAGCTGTAGCCAAGCTGGCTACAACAACAACAATAATAAGTAGGGTATACATTTTGGGGATATTTGCTACTTAAATTATGACGTGATTAATGGCAGCAATAAATAGGTTTGATATTGATACAAATAAAATAAACAATATCAAACAGTAAAAGAGTATTATATTCTTTTACGGATATCTACATTCTGTCTGTCTACTATTTTTTGTGAATAGTTATAAGCAAAAAGATGTACCTGCTATAATTTTTCTGACATCTAAAACGAACATAAATATATGGGGTGTATTTATCTTTCAGAAAGCAGGATGATCATAGGTCTCATTATTAAAGGATTTAATTAAATTATATACTAGGTTGCATCTATTTTAAAAGAAACCACCCTATCCTAGGACTCCTAGGTACTCATTGCCACACCACCTCGCCTGTATTGAACTCGATCTTACCTTTCGGCGCAAACGAGAAGGTCATCAGCTTGGAGGATTTTGGCACCCCGTGTGATATGAAGTCGGGGGCTGTCAGTTTCTCGAGCACGACGCTCTGAACACTCTTCTGCAGTGACGTCATCACTTGAGGTAGCTGAAACATTAATTTGCAAAGAAATTTTTTGTAAACCACAGTGGTCAAGCGCACAAAGATGTGATTGGATGGAAAAGAGAAGAAAATATGACAGAAGAAAGCCAGCCAATCAACAGGAAAAAATAAACAAAATATATACATATGTCCTACCTAAAGGGCGGGGTTATTGCCTATGGCAATCTCTTCCACCCAACCCTTACATAGTGTAAATATTTAGTATCTAACGAATACATGCACAATTGCACACCGAGTGTGCAACCAGCGCTACTTAGACCGGTTTCTCACTCACAAAGTAAGTTTTGGATACGGCAAAGTAAAAGAAGAAAAATTTCTTTCAACTACTCAGGTCATATCGAGACAGAATTTCACGCTCCAAACAGCGACAATAATTACCCTCAGCCAGACTAATTCCGACTAAGGGTTTAGTGGGGCTTAGCCATCATCACGAGAGTTTGACTTTGAATGGTCAACCATGCAAGTCCTAAGCTTACAGGATGTTGGTTTATTGTTGTTTACTTAACTTCAGTGATAGAACGAGAACTAGTGTATTCAACGTGACATCACGCTGGTGATCATATTAATATTAAAATTCTTTAAAATAATAATGATGAAGAAATAGAAAAAATCGAAACAATATAAACAATAAGAAGGACACACATATTATGTCCTAACTAAAGGGCCGGGTTATTGGATGGAAAAGAGAAGAAAATATGACAGAAGAAAGCCATCCAATTCGGGGATAAATATATTTATACTTCACAAATTTATACTTCAAAAAAAGAGTGTTAAGCAATCTCTTCCACCCAACCCTTTTTTCTCACGAAAACCTTCATACTCACGAAGATACTCTGCAGGGCCAGCCGGCGCGGGGACATGAGCAGCATGGTGATGGCTTGCAGGAGCTTGCTGGTCTCCCCCCGCACGGTGACCAGACTGAGGAGGCAGGAGCAGGAGATAGCGGTGAGGCAGTTGCCGCCGCCGTCGCTCTTGTCAGCCTTGCTGTCACAGCTCGTGGCGATGTCCAGCAGGAGGTCGAAGAGGGGGTCTGTGATAATAATAATAATAATATCGTCTTATTTATACTGCCCGATAAGGACTATTAAAGTCCCATTATTCCAGCAGTAAGCCCAAGACATATTTATTATTATGTGGTAAAAATCCCAAATGGGAGGATAACTTGTCATGTCCCGGCTGGGTTTCGAACCCACGACCGCTGGAACCTGTGGATTCACAGAGTGCCGCCTTTACCACTGAGCTACCGGGACAGACATACATTTGGACAGAAGAGCAAAGGATCTTATTAACATACATTTGGGGTAATTTTTCTCTGTTTAAAACAATACGCAAAAGCATCCATTTTAAGTAGCTTCATCAATAAGGCGTTGGACTTTTAACCTGGAGGTCAGAAGTTTAAGTCTCAAACTAAGCAAAGATAGTTTGAGTACTTGTGATATCACAATTGTGATTTACTCAAATACTTACTATTTAATATTTATAATCATCATCATAGGGTGGCGTCATCGTGAACGATGGTAGCCAGACAGTGGAGGAATGACTGAGCACTTCTACCACTGTCTTTACAAGGAGGCTGATAATTGGCAAGGGCCCCCCGAACCAAGCCAATGCTGGTCTACTCTTTTTTCCACTGTTTTTTTTTCACTTTGTTTATTACAATCGTGATTGGGGTTGTCATTGGTCAAGAAGTTAACCCTGTTACTTACCAATTACTTCAGAAGGCTCTGTTTTGAAAGTCTCAGGGTACTGCCCCTGGATGACATCTAATAGAGCTTTCAGAGCTTTGATGCAGAGCTCAGGCTGAGTGAGACAACTCTCTCGAATCAGCTCAAACACGCTTTTCAAACCAACAGCGACCACCTGAGATATATGAAGAGAAGTTAATTTACACAACATACATTCACTTTTCCCCCCGTATTCATTTTGGGTTGGGATTCTCCGTTGATATTTACAGTAAATTGCCAGATGCCTACAAGTCTTTAGACGCAGAAAAACTTAAAGTAATCCTGAAATCAAGACTTTTAGGAATCTGTCCATACAGTGTGGGTGAGTTCATGAATATTCTGAAGGAGTGTCCCTGAATTATGAACCTCCTTAACCTTAATTTTATTGTACTCATAAATGTTCTTCAGTTTTTACATTTTTGTATACCATATCCACAATAAAACTTATTATTATTATTATATCTCTTTTGAGTTTTACATTCCAGAACCCACTTATCGTGCCTCTACTTTATTTGGTAATAACAAATTATAGGGACTCTTTTAGTCTGACTCTTGCAGGATAAACAGAAAGTACCCCCCCTTCCCCTACCGTTTCGGACTTAATTTTCCTCATACGTCATCATTATAGAGCCATTTTACCTTGTGAGAACTTCCAAATTCGAACTTTCCCATGAGAACCTTTCGGAATTTACCATGATAAGGCAGGTAGTTCGGTTATATATAGGCCCGAGCTGGGGTTCCTTGCTTCAGTGAATTAAAATGCGGAGCTGGCAAGCATTAAAGTGGGTGGGTCTCAAGCTTTGCTTGACCCAAAATATCAGTTTTCGGGTCCCTTCGGGGAGAAAACTGTATTATTTTAGGTCAGAGCTGCAGCAAGGTTTTCAAAAAGAAACAGAGTACTGTATATCGGTCAAAACCCACATGGAAAAAGCAGCTAGCTATCTTTAAATGTTCTCGATCTCAGCCAATCAAATTTTAGTACCACAAACGCAACATACAAAACAATTTTTAGAGTAGGTACTGCTTGCTGTCCAGAGGTTCTGTTTCACTCCAAGTATAGAAAACCTGAGGTTGGCACTAACCTCACTCAATACATTCAAGTGAGGTTATTCTGGGTGACAGGTGGTATTTCCAGCGAGTAATTATTATAGGATAAAAACTCCTTTCTGAATGATTCATACCATCATACCAGGATATTATCCTAATCGAACCATTAGACAATCTTAGAAGGTGCCTAGCCATCCGACCATACAATCTTTCCAAAACCATGTATGTATGTATGTATGTACGAATTTCTTTGTGGTGAAGCACAAGGCCTCTTCACAATTTTTGTGGGTAGCGCAGCATTACCAAGAGCCTCCTTTACATTTCGAATTATTCTATTACATTAATTTCTTTTTACTCTGGTAATGCCGCCACTGGTCGTTACTCATACAAGCAACTACTCATTCCTCCTCACGAGGTATCTTTCCAAAACCATTAGATATGTATGTAAGTACTAAAGACAGAATTATTAGACGTTTTTGTTATACCTCTGTGGACTTAAGTCTAGAATTGGCATATTGTTTTAAATGGGGAAACTAATGCTTAGGTCCGAACTTTTGATCTCGATTTTTTTTTTTTTTAATCTTGCCTTACTTACGTTGACAGTCTAAATAAAGCACTACTTAATCACTACTTTCTCAAGGAGAGGACATTATTATCTACCTTGGGCACCGTGGACTCCTGGTTTTTCTCGACGGCGATCTCCAAAGCCTTGAGGCTGTTCTTCTTGTCCGCCTGGTCTCCAGGGAGGCTGATCAGTGGCGGCGAGGAGCTGGAGGAGGTGTAGATGTCGCAGGCCTGCTTCATCCATGCCTCCAGCACTGTGAGGCGAGCAGTGGCGAAGACAGAGAAGGAGGAGGCGTTCCAGGGTAGCTCTATGTAGGGGGCCTCGAAATTGCCCACCAGCTCGATCTCTCCGTCCACCTTTAGGAAGAAAAGAAAGAAAAGTTATCATATTTGTGTTAATCACTTACGTGATATCACAACTACTCAAACTCGCTTTACTAAATCCACACTGAAACCGTGACTTGAACCACCGACCTCCAGGTTACAAGTCCATCGCCTTACCGTTCAAGCTACTGAGGTCGGTTGTCCACTTTTAGGATTTGACAATGGAATATTTGTATGAGAGAGAGAGAGAGAAACGGAGAGAGAGAGAGAGAGAGAGAGAGAGAGAGAGAGAGAGAGACGGAGAGAGTTCCACAACTCAACTGCCGTACAACATGTACTATTTGCCAGCTACGATGGCGCGTTGAATGCACCGATTCTCGTAGGATCACCGAAGTAAAGCAACGTCCAGCGGGGTGAAGAATTCGTGATAAAAAAACCCCTGTGGTGATGTGACCATGCAGTTGAAAGCGACGTTAAACCCAATTTAAAAAAAAAAACTATATCGATATGTTGAATACATACCAGAAATAGCTGAACCTATCTCGTAGATCGAATCACAGTATTTTTTGTGGAATCTAGAATGTAGAAAAAAAGGTAGGGATACTACCTCATAAAACAAATTTGAAGAGAATCGGTTAAAAAGTTTTGGAGATACAAGTTTTGGAGATTTAGTAGAAAACCTCAAAATTGCCAAGTATAGGTATACAATGTGAACCAATCATGAGGATGTATTGTGTCCATAATTGGCAGTGTATTTTTTATTGATTAAAAGTAAATACTTACTGTATTGGAGAGCAGATGGCTTTTCCAATAGTTAATGGAAAATGAGCTTACGGTTGTCGTTCGTCAATCTTCTTCTGCTCTACGCTGGGGCCGCTGATCAAGATGGTAAGTCGCCAGGCCTGGCGAAAGCGGCTAGCGGAGCAAGATGATACGGTGGATGGTTGCGATGTGTGCTGGTCAAGAGTTTATTAAGGTAAGAAAGAACTTTCCTCACGAACAGTCCGACGTGAGATTTTCCATCGAGTTGGAGACAACCAATTGCGCACGCAATCGCTCATGGAGGTAGATATAAGTGGTCATTCATAGCAAAAAAAGTGAAGCCCTAACATTTCCCCCCCATAGAATCCAACAGGATTATCTAATGGTCAATGTTCTTCCTGCAGCAAGAAATGAACGGTGAATATGGTATGGGCATGGAGGTGATGAATGATAAAAGGGGTGATAAAATTATGATAACCAACTTATTTTGAAGATATTGCAAATTGAAATTTCTCCCCTGAGAATCTATATAAAAATTAAATGAAAATTAATTGCTCAACCTGAAGCTAGGATTAAAATTAAAGTACCTCAGACAGCAACCACAAAGTTAAATGATCAGTAATACTTTTACAAATTATTATGGAAGAAAAGGGTTAATTGGTTAATTGATAATAAAAAAAAATAGTGAAAAAATTCCAATAGGAAAAAATGAAAATAAATAAGTTTTAGCTTCCTATTTACAAATTTAAGCTTGGCTGCTTAAAGGTTAGTCGCGGGGATCGCCCACGGGTAGAAGGGCAAGTTTGGAGGCTGGTCGTGTCAGCACACCATGAGATGTTCGAACCGTTGCAACACGGACAACATTATCCTTGCCGGGCATCACATTGATTACAATTCCAATGGGCCACTGTTGAGGTGGACAATTTGGAGTATGAAGAATCACAACATCGTTGATCTTGACATTATCATTAGAGGAGGTCCATTTGTTCCTTTGGATCAATGTGTTAAGGTAATCAGATTTCCATCGCTTCCAGAAACACTGTGTTACCTGTGTGACAAGAAGCCAGCGCTTCAAAGGTGGGATATAATCTGTTGAGGTATCTTTCTCAGCACGAGCTAATAAAGGCGCTCCTGTCAAGAAGTGTCCAGGAGTCAAGACATCCACTCCGTCGTTGGGATCTACACTGATGGCGCACAAGGGTCTGGAATTGCAGATAGCCTCACATGATACCAGGATGGTTGAAAACTCTTCAAAGTTGAAGGTTTGATTATTCAACACATGTTTGAGATGTTTCTTGACAGATTTCACACCCGCTTCCCAGAGTCCACCAAAGTTGGGAGCAGATGGAGGATTAAAGTTCCATTGAATTTCACGTGATAGAAGATGAGATGCAATCTGACCTTGTGATGAGGAAAGAAACTGTTGAGTTTCAGAGATGTGACGGGATGCTCCTTGAAAGTTAGTTCCATTGTCTGAAAAGATATTAGAAGGAAGTCCGCGTCTTCCGATGAACCGATCTAATGCAGCCAGAAAACAAGGGGTAGATAATGAGGATAATAACTCAAGATGAATTGCTTTGACTGACATGCAGATAAAGATAGCAAAATATGATTTTACAATTGGAGAATTGCGACGTGGTCCAGATTTCAAGGAGAAAGGACCTGCTAGATCCACTCCTACATTTAGAAATGCACGACCTTGGGCAAAACGAGATACTGGTAGGTCAGCCATCATGGGTTGATGGAAGAGTGGTTTCATCCTAATGCACTTGATACATTTTGATAGATGATTCCGGATGAGGTTACGAGCTCCAATGATCCAATAGAACCTTTGTAGTAGGGATTGAACTACTTTAGGTCCTCCATGGAGAGTCAGTTGGTGATAATGATCAATAAGAAGTTTGGTTAGATGTGCTGTCTTTGGAAGGAGAACTGGATGCTTTGAACTCTCAGGCAGAGGAGATTGGGAGAGTCTCCCCCCCACAGCCAAAAGTCCGACAGAGTTTAAGATGGGAGATAGAGAGCGTAAGTTGTTTCCAACCAGTTGTCCACTCTTGACAGCTTTTACCTCATCCTTCAGGTAGCATTGTTGAGTGATACGAATGATAACTTCAAGAGCTTGGTCATTTTCAGTCACCGATAACTCAGGTTTGAAGTTTGATTTTTGCTTGCGACAACAGTTAATAAACCGAAGCACAAATCCAAAGATTCTCTTTAGCTTCCTTAAGGAAGAAAATTTCTCCACTATCTGGAGTAAAGGATTGATATCAATGTTAGTGAGTAAAGCTGTGACAGGCTTTGTCTCAGGACATGGTTTATCCATGTCAATTACTTTGAGTGGCCAGCTCTCAACGGGTAATTTTAGAAAAGATGGTCCCCTCAACCAAAGTCCATTTTTCAAAAATTGAGACGGGGTTAAACCCCGACTTGCTGAGTCTGCACTATTTAATTCAGAAGTGACATATTGCCACTGAGTGGGTTTAGTAGTTTCCAAGATTTGAGATACACGATTTGCTACATATATTTTAAGTTGATAGGGTGGGGTTTTTAGCCAAGATAGAACAACACAACTATCAGAAAAGAGATAAACATTATCAAATGATAAAAAATCGAGTGATTTGACTATTTTTGTCAATAATAAAGCTGCGCACAGTTCTAATCGATTAATGGTTTGCACTTTGAGTGGTGCAACTTTGGTTTTTGCACGAAGAAGGTAATTTTTAACTTTGCCTTCCAAATTACACACTCGGAGATACACCACTGCAGCATAAGCAGACTTGGATGCATCTGCAAATCCCACAAGATCCATGGATTGACACTTTTCTCTATTGATGTAACGGGGTATTTTAAAGGTAGATAACAAGGTAAGTTCAGTTGTGAATGCTTGCCACATTTCACGTAAGTTATCTGAGAGCGGTGTGTCCCAAGATAAACTATTATCAAGCCACAATTTTTGGAGAAAAATCTTCATCCAAATGATTACTGGACTTAGATAGCCATTACAGTCATATAATTTAGCGACAAATGCCAAAACTTGTCTTTTAGAAAGAGTGGGTGGAAAGGATTGATTATTCACTACATAAAAAAATGCATCAGATTTAGGGCACCATTGCATGCCTAGTACTTTTATAGACTCCTCTCCCCCTCTGAAAAACATTTAGGTTTTTCACAAAGATCTTCAGCTATACCTTCAAGGACAGTGGAGTTAGATGAGGCCCATTTTCTCACAGAAAAGCCACCCTTTGCTAAGAGAGAAATAATGTCATTTCTCAATGCAATAGCATCTTTTACGGTTGATGATCCCGTAATCAAATCATCCACATAGGCTTCATTTTGCAGGGCATTTGCTGCTTTCGGGAACTTTTCACCCTCATCTAGGGCCAACTGTTTTAAGACACGTTGAGCCTGATAGGGACTCCCTGGTAATCCAAAGGTGCAGGTGGTGAGTTCAAATTCTGTGACCTCCATAGAACCCTTCTCGTGCCACAGGATATGCTGAAACTGACGGTCGTCAGGATGGATTAATATGTTTCTGTACATGGCTTGTATATCACAAAGAAGAACAACAGGATGAAGTCTCCACTGAGTAAGTAAGTCGCTAATGTCCTTCTGGAGCTTAGGACCAACTAAAAGATTTTTTGCAAGATTGTTTCCATTATTACTGGAAATGTTCGGATCAAAGACAACACGTAGGGGTGTAGAAGATGATGTTGGTTTATAGATGCCAAAATGCAGTAAAAGATAGTCTGAACGGTGTTGAGCAATAGTCATATGTCCAGGTTCAAGATAAGATTCCAAGTTGTCATAATACAGCTTCTTTTGTTCTGGATCACGGGACAGCTTATTGTCGAGAGATTCCAGCCGTTTTAGTGCTATTTTTCTATTTGATCCAAGATCAGGTCGTATGAGGTCCTTGAAGGGAAGACGCAGCACATATCTTCCATTTGAGTCTCTCTGATGGGTGTCAATGAAGTGTTGTTCACAGGCAACTTCTTCTGGATTTGGAGAATGGATGTATGGCAGTTCTTCGCTCTCCCAGAATTTTTGTAATTCCATGGCAATTGGATCCTCTTTGACAAAGAAGGTATGGTAGGACTGAGGTTTTAGTTGGTTAGGACACTTGCCCAGCAACAGCCAACCCAAAATAGATGGTACAGCTGATGGATTACCTAAAATTGTCTTTGATGAATGATCAAGAAGTTGACAGTAATACTCTGCTCCATCCACATAAGTTAAATCAGCTAAAGGTAAGTGGGAATACATTTTAATAACATCATTGTTAATAGTGTTTGATAGATTACTGGTAATCTTCGGTAAGATGACGGCTTGAATATTCAAAGGTCTACTATCTGATTTTATAATATGTTTATGAGGTAAAAGTTGAACACACAACTCCCCTTTGGCTTTTACTGGATTGGACGTATCAATACCCGAGATGTGAAGGTTCGATGCTTTCCATCCAAGCTTGAGTTGTTGAGCTAAGCGATGCGAGATTATAGAGATTTGACTACCTGAATCAAGGAGACAACGAACAGAATACCACATCCCAAATCTGTCTTGGAGTTGCACCACTGCAGTTCCCAGAAGTACCGTTGAGTTTGAAGTGGTTGAGGTTTCAACAGCATGATTTCCTGAAAATAGATTGGTTGAGGAAGATTGTCCTTGAGCAGGAAACCTATCCTTGTGTGAACTGGAGGTTGAGGGATGAGTTTGTTCCTTAGTGTGTCCTTGATATTGGTAACCTGACTTCTGTTGACTTCCACCTGGTTCAGATTGATGTAGCAAGGAATGGTGATTTTTGCTCTGACAATATTTGCATTGATACATAGATTGACACTCTGGACGGGAGTGTTTGGAACTCAAACAAGCAAAGCATAATTTTAATTCTTTGACTTGAGCATAGCGCTTGGTAACATTCATCTTTAAAAATTTGGTACATGATGCAATCCTATGATCACCAGAATTACATACTGAACATGTGAACTTTGATTTTTGAAACTGCTTAACTTGATAAGGTTGTTGAGGTTGAAATGAAGAAAATTGATTATCTCCTGGTTGAGCAGTAACTTGATAGGTTTTGCGATTAGATTGGCTAATAGGTAATTGAGATTTGTGGTTATTCACTGAGTTGTCATGGGTAAGATCCAGAATAGAACATTTGTGACGCACAAATTTAACTAGATCCTCAAATTTGGGAAAATTATTCTGAATCTGCTCGGTTTCAAAGTCTTGACGGGTTTTTTCATCAAGGGCTTTTAATCCCAACTGAAGAAGGATAAATTCTCCTAGGTTTTCAATGTTTAGACCTCTCAAAGATTCTACATTGATATGGAAAATATCCAAGAAATTCCTCAATCCTTTTATGTGATCACTTTGTAAAGGTGAAAATTTTAAGATTTTTGAGAGATAGTTATTGGCTAAAACCCGCTTTTTTCCATAGCGATCAACCAAGCTTTGATAAGCTAATGGATAATTTTGAGCCAAAAAAGATATATGATCAATGCAACTAGCTGCATGGCTGCTTAGGTAAGATTTAAGATAACTGAATTTTTGAATATCAGAAAGGTCGGTATTGGTATGGATTAACTGGTCATACAAAGATTTGAAAGCAGGAAAAGCAGAAATTTCACCACTAAATATTGGTACATTTATGGTTGGAAGGTGAATTTTGGGTGCTTGAGGGGCAGGAGAAACCAGTGAAGCCATTTCAGCCTTCAAAACGGCTTCTTTAGCCTTGACCTTGAAGTACATGGCCTCAAAACTAGATAAAGTTTGATCACAGTCAATGCGGTCAGCCTCATCCAACTTTACATTCAAAGTATCCATTGTACCTAAGATTTTCTCAAATTTGTCCAACGTTTCATCAGCCTTTGCAACTCTCACTTTAAAATCACTGACCTTATTTGCATCTAAGCTAGCATTATAACACTCTTGCATTCGCCGATACAGCCTATTTCTGTAGTCTGATGCAATTTTCATTTGGTCAGCTGGAGAAGTCATGTTTATTATTGAATGTAGAAAGCACTAGGTAACTAAAAACCGGTAAGTATTCTGTAGAAACCAATATTTCTTCTTTTTGTTAGATTATTGACTAGTTATTAGTTAAATATAGGTGAAATTTTCACAAAAAAAATGTGATAACTTTAGAAAGTGGGCAAATTATTTAATAGATGCAAAAAAACACACTTGAAAATTTTTAAATGGAAAATTTTAATCCAAAAAATATCACTTGGATTATATAACCACTAGAAAATAACTCTCGTGTAAAAAAAAATCACTGCCAATATTTAAATGGGTTTAGCTGATAATTGTGACAAAATTTAATTATTAAAAATCACTTGGTAAGATTAGTTAGGTGGGTAATTCCTTATGCAGATAATAGCACAGAACAAGATCATTAAATTTTGGATAATACAAAAAATATCCCCTTGAGCACACTTTACTCGGTAAACTCAGATATAATAACTCTTTAAACTGAGGTTTGTTATAGAAATAACTACAGGTAAGTGTTATAGGTTAGCAAATATAAGGAGATGAGATAATTAGTTGCTTTAACTGCAACAAAATCTCGGTGGGTGAGAATTATTAATTATGCAACTTTATAAGATTAGATTGTAATGAAATGAATGCAGGTAAATAGCAATATCAAGGTTTCATTAAAATAAGATAATATGCAGAAAATGCAAGATCAAAAACCCATGAGGTCAACAAATGTAGCTAAATTTTCCAATAACCAAATAAGATCAAAATACAGAACTAAAAATTACTCTAGGTTGCTGAAATCGGTAAATTAATGTAGAAAAATGAGGTTTTTGTGGAGATATGAACAATTAGAAACCAGACTTATTCACAGAATGCAAAAAAAATCTTGGAAACTGAGCTTTGGCTAGTAAACTTTAGAAGATAATGATACTTTAGTATTATGCACAAATGTAAGGTAAATTGACAGTTGTGACACAGGATCAGATAACAAGATTATTACAAAGGGTACTAGATTGAGTATTAATAAGATAAAAATAAGGTAAAAGCAATTCTTTTTCACTTGATTATGATTTTAAAACACTGATTAAACCCCAACTTTACTCAATTTTCAATGCCAGTAATCCAGATAGGAAGTATAGGCAATCAAGAGTAATATTTCACTTAGATTGAAATTTTAAGATTTTAAGATGAAATGATTGTGAAATAGGTAATGAAGATGACAAACGCTACAGATAGAACATTGACTCACGCTAACTACTGTCTACTGCTTTGAGAAAGACTTAATGGTGCGAACGCGAGACACGAGGCCAGAAGCAAGTACAAAGATTAAGTTAAACTATAGACCCATAAAACTGGCAAATTACGAATCCGGCCCGAAGGACCAACTTATGTATTGGAGAGCAGATGGCTTTTCCAATAGTTAATGGAAAATGAGCTTACGGTTGTCGTTCGTCAATCTTCTTCTGCTCTACGCTGGGGCCGCTGATCAAGATGGTAAGTCGCCAGGCCTGGCGAAAGCGGCTAGCGGAGCAAGATGATACGGTGGATGGTTGCGATGTGTGCTGGTCAAGAGTTTATTAAGGTAAGAAAGAACTTTCCTCACGAACAGTCCGACGTGAGATTTTCCATCGAGTTGGAGACAACCAATTGCGCACGCAATCGCTCATGGAGGTAGATATAAGTGGTCATTCATAGCAAAAAAAGTGAAGCCCTAACACTTACCGATACCTTTCCTTTTGAGACATTTCTGACCTCTTTTCCTTTCAGACCAGGCTTTTTCTTCCATTCACCTTTCCTTCTGAAATGAATAAGTAATCCTTGTTAATATCACCACCCTAAAATACGTACTTAAAAGAGTCAGTAATTTCTTAAACTCAACAATGAGTATAGGTCTATTGAATTTAAAATAATGTATTCATTCGCACACATTCCGGATACAGTACAAGTAACTTTTTTATTTCCGATTTTGGCCATAAAAAAGAAACATTTCTGATTGAGTTCTATCTTATATTATTAGTTACCTATGATGTTCTCTCTAACCGTCCATTTTATAGGTAGATACCCTATTATTATTTTAAACAATTGGTAATCTTTTCCATTTTACTGACTTTCACCTATATTTTTTTCGACATTACATTTACAAACCTTTGATCATTCGTCGAATCACTTTGATAAAGTTGTTCAAAGTATTTCCCAAAGTTTTCCAGCTCTGGAAACATGATGAATTCCTTATCTTCCAGCTAATGCATGCATAATTCTAACGTCGAACGCTGTCTCTACATTTTCAAGTAACTGAGGACATTTCTAAAAGTTCATGTGATCCGGACAGAGACATTATAAATGTCAACCAACAGAGAGCTTCATAAGGAAAGGAGAACAATTTGAACTATACTACTACTATCGTCCCAAAGTAAAGATATTGAAAAATTTTAGTGACGTAAATTAAGCTTTTATCAACTTTTAAGGGAATCAATCAACTGCTACAATTAACAAAACTTCGCGAAAAGTCACAGGCGGTTTATGAAAGTACAATGGATGCTTCAAATTTAAATATTTGATTAGAAGCCACAAATATTGGGTTTTAATAATTAATTTTTTTAATAAATTGCGCAAAAGTTACTCTGTTATAATTTCATGAACATATTAGTGTTGAGTAAATAAGCACACTTCTAGCAATCCATAAAAACGCTGTACAACTTTTCAAACCCCTTTCACTTTACTCAAATTAAAATATAAGAAATTTAGAAGGGATTTTCTAAATAAATTAATAAACACACTAAAAAGTTCGAGAAACTTGCAAATGATAACATTTTCGAGTGGTGGTCTTCTACCTTGTGAGAGGAACCGCACTCAGAAGGAAAAGTAGATGAGCCGGCATATTGCAGGGGGAGGCACTGTAGTTGGGTGGAAATTCAAGAGCTTCCTCGTATTTCCTTTACGAAGAAGCATAGTGATCATTATAGAGGGTACATGTTTTAAAAGTTATAATTCCCAGACAGCACGGCAGGTGACTTCCAGTCTGGATTTAAGGTGGAAATATCCAGGTGTATAAAGTCAACTGGACCTCCAACTGTCCCGACAGCTGGATTTTTCCATTATGGATTTAATCAGTTGACCAGCCACCTGGATATTTCCAACAAAAATCCATCTAGACTCAGTCACCTGGGCAGTCAGCTGGAAATATAACGACTCAGTCCAGCTAGGACATGAGTAGAATTTAGTCAGTTGACCAGTCAGCTGGAAATGTTCCATATTTTTCCAGTTTACATAAAACGCGTCCTTTGTTGAAGACGCCATCTTTGATCTTTCGTAATTTCAGAAATTGTGATATTGGTGATTGTAAATTGTTTTAAATAATTAATAATTCTTTTAAATATTAGGTATTTCATTTAGTTTTGAACATTTAAATACAAATATCATTTTAATTAGTTTTGATCTTTTTTATAACTACTGGAAGTGTTTAGATAAAACTCGTCCTTTGTTGAAGGAAATTCAGAAATTGAGATATTTTTGTGACAAATTGTGAATTGTTTTAAATAATTAATAATTCTCTTAAATAATAGGTATTTCATTTATTTGAACATATTTTAAATACAAATAATATTTTAATAATTATTAATAATTATTAATGCTGGGATTATATGCATTTCTAAATACCTACATAAGTAGAGGCGTTTGTAATAAAAAGTGGCATTTGTAAACTGAACCATCCGAAGGAGCATCTCATCAACTTTGATAAATGAACGAGTAAGGGAATATGCGACTCTTTTGTTTCAAGCTGAAACTCTAAATAAAACAATACCTACCTATTTTAGTGCTTATGCTAGTAAATTTATAATTTACTGAAAAAAGTTTTTTTTTTTGATTCTGAAATTTTAAGTTCTCCATCAGTTCTTACCAATTAAAATCTTACGACGAATATTAAAAAATGGAAAAAGGTACGAGTATTACGTAAGATTCGTGAATTAATAAGAGGGTGAGGGTTGTGCAATCTGGCATTGATAAATTACTGAGGGAAAGACGAGGGGCGGAGGTATCGATTTTCTTCAGGAAGGGCTGTAAAGCCTTATTCTGTATCGTATTCACGTCGGGGAGGGGTAAATGCGATGACTTAGTGCTTTCTACTTCAGATGGCATTGGTGTAGAATATGCTAACACGTTGCTGAGACTTGCAGACAAAAAGTGCAATGACTGAAATTTGTGCACGTGCATTGTGTGATTTAGCTCTATCCATTCATTGTGACCAGGTTCAATTACTTGAATAAATTAATTATGGAATTAAGTGAGATTCATCCATTTTTAAGCATTGAGCGCGTCGTATCGAGCGCTAATACGACTTCAGCTACTACTTACAGGCCGATTATTGGTTTTTTTTACAAGACCAGTTCTCAAACCTCAATCATCTGAATTTAGGTTTACCAACTTTGTTTTCAATTTTCTTACTTTCAAACCAATAGATTATTATTAATGCCAAATAAATTCAAATTGTTACTGAAGTAACATAAGTTTTTGTCATAAAATTTATGTCTACTATAACTTTCCTTATCTTATAGAAATGAAAGTAATGGAATCACCCAAAATTTTCGATAGTCGGTTTTTTCCGTAAATATATTTAAATTCACGACACACACAAATCTTGAAGATGCAGCACATGTAACAATATTGTAATGGCTATGTAGTTTCAGGACAGTGCGGTCCGAGTTACACATTTGCCCTTCATAAGATGGTTTAAATCGGCGTTCTTGTCGTTTTGGCATTTTAAGTTTACACCCAACCTCCGTGTTGTAGTCGTGTCTACAGCTCTGGCTCTGTAAGTCGTGAGTTCGAATACCAAACAGGCATAATTTTCCGAGTGAATTTACCATTCAATAAGAAGCACGTGAGGTTGTATGAGGTTATTGATTAGGTAGTGTGATTCCCAGCAAGCGGAGGGCACGTCATCGGGATGGATTTTCATATCTAAATAGAATCATTGGACAAGGAAAGAGTCTAGGAAGTAGGCTCGGACCACAATCTGGAGTCCGAGGTCTCATTCCAGAAACTATTCTCACTCTCAAAATAACCAAATCTCCTTTTCAACGGTCAAATTTCTTTATCCAATATCCCAATCAGATTCCAGTTGAAAGTGAGATTTGTGGATCATGAGAGTGAGACAGCTATCTGGACCGAGGCAGTGCACTGAGCACCTGGCCAAGTCTAGCTGGGGAACGTTAAAGAGGGAGAAGACAAGTGTCTTGCTAGAGAACTATAAAAGTCTATTAGGCCAGGCTAGCTTGCAGTGAAGCATTCTATTCCGTTCAGGATTTCTTGTCCTGCGATTCACATGAAATCTTGCTATGATCCCGTTTTTTTTTTTTTTTTTTTTTTTTCTTTTAAATTCGTTTTAATATGTTTTTATTATATCTTTATTGTATCTATAAATGTATTAACAATTTCATATTTGATGCACAGTAAAATATATAAATATTCCAAGGATTTAATGGCTTATAAAGAAAAAGCCTTAGTCCTCACAGTGGTTGATAGCACATAATTTTAGAATATGTGGTTCAGGACGAGCCAATTAAAGTTATTTGGAGACCATCACTCCCCCTGGCTGCAGCCATAATGATTATTATAGGAACAGGCATTTATCTTCCCATAAAGGATTAGTAAAGAGACAAAAAAAAATCCATATTTTAGATTTCTTGACAATTCTCTACAAGAGTGGAAGTACTCTAAACACAATAAATATTTTATTTATTTAGTAAGTTATCATATTTGTGTTAATCACTATCGTGATGTCACAACTACTCTAACTCGCTTTACTAAATCTACACTGAAACCGGGACTTGAACCACCAACCTTCAGGTTACAAGACTGCTGCCTTATCGATCAAGCTACTGAAGTCGGTTATTTTATTTATTTATTATCATTTTATACCAACCGAATGGGAGAAGAAATAAATTTAATTTCCTCTCAACTTATGATGAATTGCACAGAACACCAAATGAAGATTGAAGAAGAAAAGAAAGAGAGCAAGATATTCTGAAAAAGAAACTTAAAAAAGAACAAAATGACACTCAAACAAAATTCCAAGTACCAACCTCCAAATTAAATTGTGGTTTTGGTTATTTTGGTCCAACTCAGGTTGGGTGAGGGTAATGTAGGTAGCTGGTTTGTGAGTCTGCAGAAAATGTAGGGTAAAAACACCAACTCAAAAGTTATAGATGTTAAAGAGACATAAGGTCAAAAAAGTATTTTTTACTGATTTACTTTTCAAAAGACAATCGGAAGTAGTTTTTCTAATTGTTTGGCATATCACAAGGAGTTTGAAATTATTTTATTAAAATTGAAAGCCTTCAGAAAACTTAGAGCAGTTGAATTTTTTAAACTTTCTGTAGTTTTTGGCTTACAAGTTGTTTTTTTTTTAATTTAGAGCAATTGTTCAACCTATGGTTAAACAGGGATTTGGAATTACCTTTTATGCTGAGCAAGATGTCCCACTGCTAGTTAGGCTTATATGATAGCACTTCAAGTTCCTGACTAACCTACCTTTAAAATAAATGTGTTTTCATTCCATGAGAACCCTGTATAAGAATGGTAATAATCATAAATTGATTTCTTATGTTGGGTAACACCAATATCTCTTTCTGTTATCATGGGCTTTAGCTAGATTTTCAAGACTAGTCACTCCTAATAGAGAAACTACTCGTCTCTTGTTTGACCATGATATTTAGATCAGAGAATGGAACACCTGTAGGCACTAGGGAGACACATCAAGCAGGAATTTTCTGAGGGCAGTTTTAAACTATTTGACATGTGCAATTTGATTTATTTTGGTTGGTAACTTGTTGAGCAGTTTGATTCCTGCACTCAAGAAAGACCTATATAGAATAGTTTCACATCACTAGCCACAAGAGCATCCTTCCTCTGTCATTGTACTCATGAATGTCCCTATTTTGCTTTAGAGTGTCCTGTTTCTTGTGGATTAGAACATGATTGTGTCCAGCACCAATTTTTCATAAAAGGTCAGCATATATTTATCAAGAAATAACAATATGCATGATGTAGTTTACCTTCTCAGACCATAGACCTCTCTAAGGAAATTTTTCTACAGAAGGAAAATTTCAGTGGACTATGGTGAGTTATTTCTCAGTGATAAGCAGCTCAGTTCTCAGATAACAGGATAACCAAATTTTCTATGGATGGAATTAAACTCAAGATGGACACAATCAATAATTTGATTTGACTTTCAACTAGGTAGGTATGTAAGTACAGGTACATGCTTTCAAAACACTTCAATATTGTTTGATTTTCAATATTGCATAGTTGCTTACTTACCTGCAATGACCTCAGATCTTGGCAGCTTTTTAATTTGCCCATACCTACCTAACTAATTAAGAAGCTCTGATGAGTTCACCGTAGTCACCATCAACACTGTCTGATCTTATCAATATTGTAATTTATATTGCATTCCTACAAATGTACTTTTTTCAATTTTAATTTATATTTAATTTACCTACTAAAATTTTAATTTTATTTGTTACTCTTATCAATTTTTATAAAGGGCGGTTAAAACTTTCAAAGTTTGAATTTGTAAAAAAGTACGTCCAAGGTGAGATGGAATAAAAAAAATAGTACAACGTTGCCAATTTTTAAAAAAGGATCGTCACCAAGGCCACACGGCACGGTTTCCACTTCTCAGCCGGCAGGGCCCAAGAACCGCCTGGGTGAATATTTCACACCAAAAGGTTTCGCACTTTGCGTATTTGCATTTGGCATGACTCAATCCTGATATTTCCACACCAGATAGACAGAGTCCTCTACAATTTTTCAGAACCTCTATCCACCTTGAGCAGCTAGCTCTGACCGATCCCCTTTTTTTTATTTGACCTGTTTGCAGGGTTTTCAGTGAAACCCTTATAATTAAATCTATGATTATAATTAACACTGCGACCTAATTAGATCTAATGTGACCAGTTGATTCTATTTGGTTTGAACGTCCTGATTAAGATAGATAGTCAGGACGGGGGTTTTATACCTTCCATTCGCTGGGAATTAATCGTACCAGTTACCCACATTAACCTCACCCAGCCTGGGTAGGGCCAGAAATGCTAGCCTCACGTGTTTGGAGGGAAGAGAATTTTCTTCGAAAAGTCTACCCCAACCGGGGATCGCAGTCGTGATCTCTGGATTGGTTGAGACTATAGTCTCAACCATCACGGATGCTGCCTCTTTCTCTTCACATGAGGCTCGGATATCCCTCTTTCTCTTCACAGAAATAAAATAATGAAATTTATGAATATTTATCAGTTTATCACCAACTATGATTAATTTATAAGGTGTTGTGCACCATATAACTCGATGGTAAATCCAAATCTCCTTGAGTTTAACGTACCTACCTATCAATAACATGTAGCAGTCATTTTTTTGCTGTGAATTAAAAAAGAGAATTTTCAAAAAATCCCTTGATTTTTTCCCTTTATCCCATGAGACTATCAGCTGATCTGTTCTAACTCAGTAGAAACGCTTCAAATACAAACGCAAATTTTTGGAGGTTCTTTATGAATTTTATGATAAGAAAAAGAGAAAATTAAAATCAAGATAAAATGAACTTGCAGTGCTAAAAAGTTGAAGTAAAAGTTTTACCTTATTAGGAACAAATGGGTAATACACACTCTAATAAAGACAAACACGCCAAACCCCCAGCCCCTGGGGGTGCTGACTTGAGTCTCCTACTGCCCAGTACCCCTACCAGAGATTCACCTCAAAACAGTGCATTTACATTTGAGAAAAAAACTCCCCAAAGTAAACTGGTTTATCAAGGTTCTCACGATGAACAGGAATCCTACATGAAAACTGTCATCGAAGTAAGTAATTCAAATTTATGTAACCTTGCTATTTCACTTAAAGATTCAAGGTTAACTGAACCAGCACAAGCCCAGGATCCTTATGCTTGAGATTCATAGTATTGAAGCTAAACAGAGTTGCTCAGGTTGAGACCAACTCACTAGTGTCCAAATTCTAAATTTCACATAGGTAGTTTCCTTATTTCTCTAGAACAACAGAAGCGAAAATTTTGACCTCTGAGTAGTTTTTCAGGTGCTGAAATTGTTGTAAAATGATAGTAAGTAAATTTTTGGACATTTGGTTGTTTTAGTTGGAATAATTTTATGAACCTTTAGGGCTAAAGTAATAAACAGGATTAACTTTAAAATAAACCAGGATTAACTGTCCCTCAAGTAAGACTATTAGAGTGCTGTAAGTATTTGATACTCTGACATGAGGGAGTGTTTGGCTTATCTTATATTTAATTGAGTTTTAAAATTTGGTCCTCAATGAAAAATAGTGTCATCAATGTAAAACCTTTCAGAAGAACTTTTGTTGTTTTTATTCATTAATTAAATAGATAGTAGTGGACACTTTATGAAGCCAAACACAAGGAGGTTTGTAAAGAGGTAAATCACAGATCCCACAGGTAAACTTCACATTTTTAAAATGTATGACTTTAAACCATTTTTTGGTTTAAATCAATCTAATGGATAAGTAATGTCTAATTCAATTTTATTTCATTGCTCAATTTCTAGGAGGAATCAAAGAAACTTACAAGAGTAAAGACTAATGAGAGTGCAAGAGTAAATGAAAAGGGAGAAAAAGTTATACCTACTGTGTTCAAATGGGAAGGAGGTGGTAAAGATGTACAAATTAGTGGTACATTTTCAAATTGGTCTCCTCTACCTATGGTGAAAAGGTAAGAATCAGACTATAAATTCCATTTTTGTTATTACTTTTACTTTTACAAGCCTTGATATTATGTTTAGGGATTCTTTATAGTCCTTCCATTACCATGAGATCTGTACTTAAATCTCAGATAATGAATTATATTATAGTCTGTAAATATTGATTGTAAAATTTGGCCAGTCAAGTGACTTCAGAGAATTTTTATCTTATGTCAGGTCTTAATGAAATTTATTCAAGGTCTTTTTTAGTTTCTTGAATAGGTGGTACTCAATAAGGTAAAAATAATCATTGTTGTAAAATACCAAAAGTGAAAGTGAGTATTTAAAAACACCTAACACTTATTTCCTCTTTAAGTGTTTTTAAATTCTTGGGTGTATAACACTATTTTGTTGTTCTGAAAAATCATTTTCCCTTTTAACAGTTTTACATTATAGTTTTATTTAATAAACACTGCTCTAAAAGCCAGTCAAGAGCAAAGTTATAACATAACGTGTAGATTAAAAAGTGTGGAAACCACCCCCCGCCGGCCTACATCTTCGCGTCCTCAGCACTAGACAGCGCTTGTATCGCCGGAGACGGATCCTCTCCTCGCCCCTCACAAAATTTCTTCCCGGTACAAATGTAAACATAAACATAAAAAGTTCAATTTTTTTCAAGATCGAGATGGTTTCGGCATTTTTGCTGATTGTGATTTGAGCATTTTGAGCTTGGTTTTATGATAAAAATCTTTTCTAAATTAGTTGTCAGTACCTTTTTAACTATTTGATATTATTATGTAACTGTTAAGCTTAATCGCAAAAAGGATACCGAGGATGAGATTTGCAAAGTGTTACGTGTGGTGCTGTATGGAGCAGAGACGTGGACGATGAGAAAGAAGGAGGAAAAATATCTGGAGAGCTGCGAGATGTGGGTGTGGAGAAGACTAGAAGGAATCAAGTGGTCAGATAAAGCCAGAAATGAAGAAGTATTTAGAAGAGTTGGAGAGAAAAGAGAAATATTGAGAACCATGAACAGAAAAAGAAGCTGGCTGGGTCTCATACTGAGGAGAGATTTTCTGCAGAGAATCATCATGGAAGGAAATCTGGAAGGAAGAAGATCAAGAGGAAGAAGAAGGTTTGGAATGCTGACAAACATGCTGAATGGAAGAACATTTGAACAAATGAAGGAGGATGCCCAATGCCCATGATCGAGTAAAGTGGAGAACGTCAAGTTGAAACCTATTGATGGCTCGTTGAATACACCGGTTCTCTTAAGACCACCAAAGTTAGGCAACGTCCAGCGAGATTAGGACTTGGATGCTGGCTCTTCTCGGTGCAACCCAGGCTGGGTGAGGTTAATGTGGGTAACAGGTTTGTTAGTTTCCTGCGAGTGGAGGGTTGAACCTCTGTCATAACTGACCATAAAGTTGAAATATGACATTAAACTCTAATAAAACACACTAATAATACAAAAGGATTGGTGGGACATGAGTTTTCTTTCCTTCCAACCTGGGTGTTTTCTGTACTAGAAACCACTGGGTTGGAAGGATCTAACTCTCATCAAAGCTGGCTTTCTTTTTTCAAGTAAAGTGTCATGAAAATTAAGTCATGATTTTTGTTCTTTCTAAGTCTGTAGACTTAAGAAGCAAGGGAAAAAATGGAAATATTTAGGGTGAAATTAATAGACATTGATGACTTCAGCATTGGTTATCCTATGCTAAGTAATATGCAAATCTAGACTTAGTGTCCAAGAGGTATTACAATTTTTTTAAATATTAACTTTGGCCTTAAGAAACAATACATTAAGGATGTTATAAACTTTTTTTCTAAAATATTTTGTTTTGCAAGTTTACATTTTTGTTTCCATAAGTTGTAATAATTTTTCCTGTATTGAGTGTAAATCCTTAATCTAATTTATTTTATACAAAACAAAAAAATTGCATGTGTTCCCTGAACTGTGCTAGAGAATGTATATTAGTATCTAATTTCTTATACTTTACTTATTTTATGTTGATCAACAAAATAATGAAAATATAAGTATGTTACATTTGTGTATAAACATGATAATATTAATTATATCTTTTCTATTTGATAAAGTTTGCAGGAAGGTTTAGACACATTATAGTTAGTATCATTATTAAATTTACTTTGGTTCATATGGGCTGTGTGGGCCCCAGAGCAATAAGAGTGCAATTACCTCCACTACAGTACATAATTATTAGTAGAATAGTAAATAAGTTTCTTTGTGTTATTATATCACTATTTCAGTGGGTAGCATGGAACTAAAGAACTTGCACAAGTTATCTTTTAATATACAATAGCTTGATTTGACCATAATTCCACCAATGGTGTCTGCTCACAGTACTCACATCAAAGCATCTATTTATTTTTATCTCACAAGGTATATGAGTGGACCCCAGGCATTCAATTATAGAGAGAAAAATTATTGTCTCACTGGGTATCGAATGCAGGTCACTGTGTATGCAAGCCTAGTATGCTACTCACTCAGCCACGATTACAACTAATTCTTCCCATAGAATAATAGATATCAAGAAGTGCAGTAATCTCTTTAGCAACTTCTTTATAAGTTGGATGTTGTCTCGAGACACCCTAATAAAATAATAAATTAATTACTTTAATGAGACACAAAGGAAAACTATTACTTGGTATCGCTCGTAAATCATATTGTTAGTATTTTGTAATAGGAAGTATTGGGTATATGTATGTACAACATGTTTAAATTGTGCATTTTTTATTGAGGAAAAATGTACGTGTCAATCGGGATTTGAACCCTACCGTTTGTTACCATTCAGATAAAATAATTGAGTAGGTAACAGTTACCTACTTACCTGATGCCTATTAATTAATTAGTTACCTTTATGTTGTGTGGCTTATTTCTCATTGAGGAATATTACACAGAAGTTTTTGAAATTTCCTTTATAAACCATTTATACTTCAGGTTAACAGAGTTTTGAACTTTCTAATTTACCTAAATAAGGGAAACGATATTCCCATCTTAAAAAAAAAAAAAAAACAGTAATACTGTCGTGATTATAGTGTGCTCGATTAGGACTATCATGTCCCATTATTCAAACAATAAGTCCAACGTAATATAAAAATTCTGATCATGTCACTTCTGCATCGTCAACTCTGAGCTGTGGAGAGCGTCGCCTTAACCACACAGCCATCGTATCATCACATTGGATTGAATTAATAACACGTTATGAAGCTATCGAGACAGCCCGCGAGAAATATTCCGTCTGCGGCGATGGTGTCGCGCTATGTGGCGTGTCCACGAAACTGGGGCTCGTTTCCACACTTATTAATCTACACGCTATGGTTATAAACAAAAATTGGGATACATGTTTGAAACTGACCTAATAACTAATTCTTTTTAATTTTTGAACAAGAATAAATAACATTCTTTTTAGACATTTGATATTAATTTTTTTCAGCCATGGAGACTTTGTGATGATCATAGATTTACCTGAAGGAGAGCATGAGTACAAATTTCTAGTGGATGGGGAGTGGAAAATAAATTCAACAGAGGTAATAAATAAACTTTCAACAAGTATCAGACCTATTATAATAGTTGGTTAGTTATCCAAATACATATTTTAATGTCAAAACACTGATTCATTCATTCAATCCCCAACTCACTGATCATTATATTTCAGAATTGTAACCCAAGCAAAGCTAAAATTTTGTTAAAGGGTTCACCTTTAATGTTGTCTATTTTTTATGCATAAGAGGAAAATCTTGTTGATGATCTTTTCAGATTTTGTGTGTAGTATATGCCAGAGCCTTTCTGTAACACCATTTCTGATGGCTTAACCCATTAAAAACCTCCTTGCCTTCTTGATACTAGAACAATGATTTGCATTAAAAAAAGACTACCAGTCACAGGAAAAAACTCAACAATTTCCAATCTTGAGAGGAAATTCTTGAGATTCTAATCAACCCAAAAAAATGGTAAAAGAAAAATAGCCTTGGTAAGCAGAACATGAAGTAAAGTACATTCTAATGTAATGACATAATCATAGATACAACACAAATGAAAAGTTGCACAAAATTAAAACTGCAAACTGCAATTCTAATCTCTGTTCACAGCCTGTCAAAGAAAATAAGTTAGGGTCCAAAAACAATAAACTAGCTGTCAAGAAAACTGATTTCGAAGTTTTTGAAGCCTTAGATGTAGATGACAATACACCCAAACGAGGTAAGTATCTAAGTGGAATAAAGTAAAAAAATTCAGGAGAGTAAAAAACTGTGTTTATTTGTGGAATGAACTTTAAAAAATCCATTTTATATAAAATCTTTTTGAATATTTTCATTATTTAAAATATTTTCGAATAGTGGAATAAATCATGTAAAATGAAAGTTCTTGGCACATGGTTTTGTACTTCGAATTTTGAGGTATTATAAAAGCCTCCCATGTAAATAAAATCCACATATGAGATTTAGAGCCACATTATGAAACAGCAATAAATATAAGCTAAGCCTGATATGCCCTCAAGTCAAAGTTTTCAACCAATTAAAGCACACTAGCCCAAATTAAGGGATAGTGTCCACATAGATTTAATCTAATCCTATTTTATAATTTGGTGCTTAATTTAATTTAAAACTCGTGGGCAGGTGGGAGGTGAGTCTAAAAAGATGACTTTTTCTATTTTTCTGGCTGAAAATAACATGGGAGATTTTAATATTATTTTGATGCTTTTTTCCAATAGAATCTAACAATACCAAGAACTGAAAATCAATTTTTTGACAAATCCTTGTCCCAAAAACAATGATTTGCTCATAAGTACAAGTACTTAGATTTTTTATTACACATTTTCTTTCTTCTCAAGTATAGTACTTTTCTTTTTAAGACTTCATAAAAAAAAGACTTATTCCAAAAGCTTATATTCATTAATAAAATGATTTACTTTCAGATGATGAATATTCTCAAGTGATACCTCCAACAAAGCCTTGGGAAAAGCAACCAGGACCTCCTATTCTACCACCTCATTTATTACAAGTGATACTCAACAAAGATACACCACTGTCGGTAAGTCACATTAATATAGTTCACATTATCATGACTTTTTATATGTATAGTATGTACTGTAAAATCAGATGCTTACAGCTAATATGAATAATTAATATGACTGCCCCTCTCAACATAAAAAAGTCCAAGTATAATTTCTTTGTGGTGAAGCAACATCCTCTTTACAATTGTTGTGAGTAGCACAGCATCACTAAGAGCCTCCTTTGCTTTCTTAATTTTTACATTATTTTCTTTAAACTCTGGTAATGTCACCACTGGTTGTTACTCTTAACAACTAACTACTCATTTTTTTCCTCAAGAAATTTGAACGGATCCTGGACGTCTCAAGTTGAATGTATAGATTTTTCTACCTGACCAGAATTCGAACCCAGGTTACCGTGTGCCGACCTAGAGTACTACTCCCTCTCAACATACATACAAATTATTATACGAGTATATAGCTGAACTGATGTGAGTAAACCAGTTGCCTGACTGATGCATTATAAACAGAGGCTGGACTAGATAACTGGTAGTTATTGTGTTTAAAATCCTTATGTTAGGTCAGTAGTTACTAATTAGGTCTAAAGACCAATTTGCTGTGATATTAGACTACCTGAGATCTGCCATATTATTTGAATCGGCTAGAGATCACCGCCCTTTGTATTACAAGCAAACAACAACTTTCAGTCATTTCTGCTTATAAACACAGGTGCAGATTTAGAATTATATGCTTCAATTAATATTTGAAGAACTTTGCTGTGGTTTTAATGTAGTTTTTAAGTATTCAATATTTTTGTTTTTGTTTTGTTTTTTTTTTTTTTTTTCTCTCTCTTTCAAGGCAACAGTGTTTGGGCACTTTAAAACAACAAAACATCACAGAACCTTGTACTTCATTAGTTTTATTATTATCTGTATGTTAATAATTCATACCTTTTCACTTGATTTTCAGTGTGAGCCTACCTTGCTGCCCCAACCAAACCATGTTATGTTAAATCACCTGTATGCTCTCTCAATAAAAGATGGGGTAATGGTACTTAGCACAACCCATAGGTACAGAAAAAAATATGTTACCACTCTTTTGTATAAACCTATTTAGTTACTATGATTAGATCAGTATAAATATATACTGTGAAATTAATTTGGAACTCTATTTATTTTTGTACAAGTCTATTTTTTTCTTCTCTTTTCCATCAAGTTCCTTTGACTTTAAAATGTCCTTCATACATGTTATTTTAAATAAATTGACTACCTATTCCACCTAGAACTAGACCTACATCTACCTTTATCAATGAAAGGTGAAAATGAATAACGAAAAAATCCAGGAAGTGGGAGAAAAAATAACATATTTGTTAAACCATGAGTGACATCTTCATTTTTTTCCCCCATGTCATATTAAATATTGCTTCAAAGGCTTTGTTTTAATGTTCTTCTTAATGTTTTTTTTTTATATATAGATTTATTGACATTACTTTAGTCCCTGTATCAAATTTGAAGAAGTTGTAAGTGTACAAACATATTGCATTTTATTGACATACTGACAAATGCTGTTTGATGCTAACAGTTATCATCACATCATTGAAGTCTGATTTGACAAATTTATGTTAGCTTTATTCATGGTCATATTGACAACAATAATTCAATTTGTCTCCCATGTTAAATCTAGCCATTTGATCAATATTGTTTCATTACCAAGTAACTACTTAACATAGAACTGCATAAACAACATCAAGCATTGATGATAACTGGTTGAGTGACAAAGTAGGACATACCGTAAGCAAAATGTGTCATTAGAGCTACCTATCAGTTTATTTTTAAATGATTTTTACATTTTATTTTAGTTGATTTTTGCCCAAAATCTGTAAATATTTTGTAAGCTAATGAACCAAATGAAAATAAATAAGAAAAAAATAATTTAATTTAATTTAAAAGATTCACTTTTATTCTTTAACAGATCCATTAATTCCTACATTTTTTACATGACCCATCTTGATTTTAGAAATCAGAATATCTAGGACACCTTGGATAGTGAGAGGTGCTTATGAGTGGAGATTATATGACATGTTATATGTTTTGGGGGTGCTGCCACATAAGGACACCTTGGATAGTAAGAGAGGTGCTTATGAGTGGAGATTATATGACATGTTATATGTTTTGAGGGTGCTGCCACATAAACTCGGCTAAAATGGGATTTATAGAGGTGCTCTTTCAGTATCTAAAGTGTTTGAGTTTGTTTACTATACCAATCATAATAACTTTGCATTAATTTTTCTAGAAATGTGTGTTTCACTGTGTATAAGCTAGGACTTGAGAAAATCCTCTTTTTCTTTTTTGTGTGGGGGAGCTGTCAAACTGCAGCACCACCTGCACCTGGTGCATATGAAACATATTGTACTCTGTTTAGGTTTTACAAATAATGCCCAAACAGCAGCCAATGATATTAATCAACAAATCATAGTGATAAGTGATAGTGAAAGACACAAGACATACACAACTTGCTAAGATGCTCCTCACAGTCATTTATTAGTTGTATTGATATAACATAATTAAGAAAAACTTCAAAATAATGTTGTGCTGGAATGTACTTAGATACAAAAAAACTACCCTCTATGTGAAATACAAAAACAGAATAATTATTATTCTTGCATATTTAAGAAAATAAACTCATATTAAAATTATTGCATCAGTTTATTTACAATTAGTGAAGATTTACATGTATGTATGTACATGAGATTTGTACTAACTTCCAATAGAATTTTGGAAATCACAGGAAATTCATAATACAATCAATAGAAATACATTATTTTAGATGGCTAGCACAGTCTAGGCAATTTCCTTATACCAATCCCTGTGTTTGGGAATCCAGAGAGGGAAAACATCCTGTATTCTTGCGACATTTCCTCCCCATCCCTCTCTAGACTACATCTACCAACTTTAATTTGATTGCTCTTGTTTGAAAGTAAATAAATAAAACTTATTTCCTGATCTCATCTGTTATTTGAGCCACATCATAATTGCTGAATTATTATAATAAGCCCCATTGTTTAACAACTATTGTTAATTTTAGAGTATCAGATTTATCTCCTCCTGCATACCCAAGACCCAATGGAAATGCATTCTGCCCAGTAGACACATTCATTTATTCTTCTTAGAATTAGAATTTGTACCCTTTTTTACCAAGATATTCTTTGGCTTCCTTAATTTCAGTTTGTAATTCTTCTGCAGCATTTTTGCAATCATTGAAGTTATATACTCTCCAGAGTACAACAGTTATTGAATACAGCTGAAAGAAAAAAAATGGAAATTAAACCAATCAGTAAGATTTTGTTTTATCTATTAAAACAAAGCAATAATTATCTGTACATACCTTTGGGAAATTTATAGTACAAGTAGACTAGGTAAAAAAGTGCAAAAATTTTAGAAAGTTTTTTTTAAGGATTTTGTTGTTTCTGAATAACTATCAACCTTAATCAACAGGAAATTCTTTGCTATTTTGAATCTTCTGGATCACATGTGCCTGGCTTTATTAGTGGAACATTGCTTATTGCTTCTCAAAGCACTGAGCACAATTTGGTTGTGTATATACTTGGCTATTGTGGAGCTCTAACAGGTAGGCCAAGAGATTAAAGTAGACTTACTTACCCCAAATAAGACCAAGACAATTATAGGAAGTGGAACAATAATATTGATGTTGTTCCTGACAATGTCCAGGTCTAAATCATTCATTACAACTGACAGCCAGACTGCTGCAAACAAGAAAGCTCCAGCTAACCATTCCAGGAGCTTAGTCATGGTGTAGTTTGTTATATACTTCTTTTAATAATTCGGAAGGTAATCTCCTGTTTTTCTAGTTGCTGAAGTTTCCCATGTTTCTAGTAATAATATTGGACTTTTAATAGAAGTGCTCTTGGATCTGCTGATTAGTGATAAGAGATAACACTGATAAGTGATAGAATGCCACAGAAGCATTAACGATAAAAATTGAAAAGTTAACATTTTAAAAACTCCCGCAATTTTCAATAGAATGAAGCGGCAACACTGTATACCCTGATACTTACGAGCGGGAAATTTCAAAAGTTGGTTTGGTTTGAATCCAACAAAAGAATTGGAAATTAAATTAATTATTTAATAATGTCTGATTCGGCTGATTCCTGATTAGTCATTCTTTTAATCATTTATTGGTAGTAAGGAACATCTAAAAAAAATCTATTAACCCAGTACATAGCTGGTACCAGTGTCAAATCTTTCAATCTTCATAGAAAATAAAAGAAGCTATCAGTAATGATTTGAGGGGTTATGTATTCTGTTGTTTTCCTCAGGTAAATCATGGTTTACATTCATTTTCCTAGCAACCACACCGAAGAAGAGATAACACTTCAAGCCAAATATCAGAAACTCAAAAGAAAGGTAAGTGACATCAACTAGCATGGCTGGATCGGCAATTTGTAAACAGGGAGTAGATGAAAAAATCTCCAATCAACCAAACTGGCTGCAGATTATCAGAAGTAATATTTGAAATTTTAATTCAATTGTTTCTAAGGGTTATGTTACCACTCTTTTGTTTAAACCTTTTGGGTTTGCTTGTGTTGACCCAGCACCTAAATGGGAAATATTGTGTCACTATAGATAGTCACCCGCCAGAGGGAAGCCATACTATGGGCTAGGCAAGCTACAACACAGACCACAAGTATCTAAAGGAGTTGTTGTTTCATGGCATCATAATAAAAAAGGCTGTGAAACACTCAGCTTTACCTACCGTAGAATATGTAAACACCACACTTTGGTTCAATTTTTCACATCTACTGCTACTTGAACTGTTACATCTCTAGTAGAAATAAAAATGAATTAATGAGCAAGGTTGTTACATTAGGGTGGCCCTTATTTTCGAAGGTCGGAAATCGAAGGTGCTCCCCCCCCAAAGTGGTTCCAATTCATGAGAAAAAAATTGTTAAAAAGTTTCAGCTCGATCAGAAAACGTTAACACGTGCCGCCAGGAGCTTAAAGTTTAGATGTCCTAATTGAAGGGGCAATATACGTTTTCCCGCACATTTTGTTGATTTTCTCTGTAATAGATCAACTTAGAATAAAAATTCAAAAAGTGATAGAATTGTAACAAAATTATCCAACACATTTATTCCTATCAAATTAACTCTCAAACAAACAGTTTCTGGGAAAATCAATAACAAAGTCAGATTTTTGCTCTACCCCTCTGTATCTCGCTAGCAAAACTATAAAATGCGGCTGGATAATGAAAAAAATCCAAGATAATTAAAGAAAACAAGTTAGTTCAATTATTTTATACAAACAAAATACAGTTCTTTTATATTTTTAATCGATAATAAGAACAAAATAATATTGAATAATGGATATATTTACCAATATACCGATTTCCGTTTTTTTGCTGTCAGCATACCTTGTTCTGTAGTCATTTACTACTTGCCAGCCTCTGTGGCGTAACGGTTATGACTACTTCCCGTAGTCCAGAGATCCCTAAGTTCGATCCCCGGTTTGGGCAGAATTTTCGCATAGAAAATCCTGTTCCCTCCGAACACGAGAGGTTGGCATTTCCAGCCCTACCCAGGGTGAGTGAGGTTAATGTGGGTAGCTGGTACGATTCCCAGCGATAAAGGGTAAAACCCCCGTCTTGACTATCTCAAATCAGGACATAAAAACCAAGTAGAATCAATGGACATGAAAGGAGCCTAGACATTGGATCTGGGCGTCCATATATTCCTCTCACCGCCGTGATATAGGTATCTTTGCCTGTCGCACGGGCACGGAATTATTATTACTTTAATAATGAACTGTTTTTGATTTTCATTTTTAGTAAGTA
Organism: Bactericera cockerelli; assembly: GCA_024516035.1. Taxonomy (NCBI): domain Eukaryota; kingdom Metazoa; phylum Arthropoda; class Insecta; order Hemiptera; family Triozidae; genus Bactericera; species Bactericera cockerelli. The sequence continues at coordinate 33,165,634 of CM044959.1, forward strand.
TGTTATTAATACTCATCCATTAATTTTACTACCCTTTCTGCTGTATCAATAACAACTTTGAGATGTTTCAAGACGTTTTTTCCTACAAGGTAATCTTTATTCGTTGACCAGGATGTTGGCGGGTACTTTAAGAATGATGTATTTTGATCTAATCTTTTGAAGAAAGTTTTTTTTCTCGTGAAACCAAAAAATCTAGATTTTTTTCACTAAAGTTGCAAGTTCGGTTACTTTGCATTCACATATTTTTTATTTGTATCCTTCTCATAATCAATAACCATCTTTGTTTCGTATTAGATGGTACCTCTTCATCAAAGAATGCTGGACCTACAGCTTCTTGGCCTAACTACCACAGATGGTTAACAATCTTTTTAGTAGCAGCCATATCCTTATCTATGTTTTGGAAGCTGATGATTTTTTTTTTTTACAAGTAAAGTCTCCCTTTGGTGCTTGGGAGCTTTATACCAAGCTTCAACATACGAGTATACTGCCACGATAAAAAGACATTTATTTTTGTGTTAGAAATAACGTTAGCACATATTCTTTTGTACAATTTTTTAAAAAGATGCTATTAAGGAATATAGAAATTAATATAAAAAATTAATTATAGTTTAAAAAATAACACTTTCATTAGCGGTTGAAAAACGATACTGGATTGATGATAAAAAAAAGAGAAGGTAATTTAAAGAAAGCCAAGTGTTTCACAGCCTTGTTTTTTGGTAGCCATGAAACAGGAGCTACCGTAGTCGTTTTGTGGTCTGTGTTGAAGCCTGTCCATTCCGTAGTTTGCCTCCCTTCTGATGGGCGAGAAGTGACACAATACTTCCCATTTAGGTGTTGAGTCACACGAGTGCAGCGAAACAAATTTTTATTACAAATTTTAGTCGGCGTGGGAGTTCGAACCCAGGACCTTCCGCATGGCAAGCGAGTGCTTAACCACAAAAATTATAAAGGGGGTGAAATTATTGGATGAGTAATTGAGTTAATACGTAATAACATATATTACTAACTAGCGGGCTGTCGCCCGCTTTGCGGGCCGAGGCATGGCCGTGAAAGCAAAAAATCCTTTTTCGCCAATGGCAGGTGTTGTAGTGGGAATTTCAAAAAATTCCCGTCTTATTGCACATCTAGACTATAAGACAAAGCTACCTACCAAATTTCAGCTTCCTAGGACTTACGGTTTGGGCTGTAGAGCAATGATCAGTCAGTCAGTCAGTGGTCAGTGACTTTGACATTTATATATTAAGACTAGCGGGCTGTCGCCCGCTTTGCGGGCCGAGGCATGGCCGTGAAAGCAAAAAATCCTTTTTCGTCAATGGCAGGTGTTGTAGTGGGAGTTTCGAAAAATCCCGTCTTATTGCACATCTAGACTATAAGACAAAGCTACCTACCAAATTTCAGCTTCCTAGGACTTACGGTTTGGGCTGTAGAGCGATGATCAGTCAGTGGTCAGTGAGTGACTTTGACATTTATATATAGAGATAATGCAGATCAAAAACAGTTCATTATTCAAATAGTAAAAGACTACAGAGCAAGGCATCTTGACAGGAAGAAACGGATATTGGTATACGAGTAAATATAACATTTATCAATATTATTTTGTTCTTATTATTGATTAAAAATATAAAAGAACTGTATTTTGTTTGTATAAAATAATTGAACTAACTTGCTTTCTTTAATTATCTTGGATTTTTTTCATTATCCAGCCGCATTTTATAGTTTTGCTAGCGAGATACAGAGGGGTAGAGCCAAAATCTGACTTAGTTATTGATTTGTCAACGAACTGTTGGTTTATAAGAGAAAATTTGATAAGAATAAATTTGTTAGATAGTTTTGTTACAATTCTATCACTTTTTGAATTTTTATTATTCTATGTTTATCTATTACAGAGAAAATTAACAAAAAGTGCGGAAAAACGTATATTGCCCCTTCAATTAGCATATCTAAACTTTAAGCTCCCGGCGGCACGTGTTAACAATTTCCGATCGAGCTAAAACTTTATAGGTATCATTTTTTTATGAATTGGAACCATTTGAGGGGGGGAGCTCAGAAAAATACTCGGATTTTTTTCTTACCTCTATAGCTAAGGGCCACCCTATTGTTACATGTTTACTGTTCAAGAAATGAGCCCCTCTGAAGAAGGTACTGGCAATATACATTACCATTGTTAACAACTTAACCGCCATGACCAAAATCTGCCTCATCTGGCCATTAGACCCCATGAACTCCATAATTGAGATTTGAGATTCTGTTTGGGATCATGGGACATTGTTCATTTATATAGGCTAATGAAATAAGATCTCAGCCTTTTCAGAGACATAAGCAAAATGATTTACTTTTTTATTTATTATTAATTCAGAATGATGTCTGTGAAATATCTTTTCAATATCTCAACAACAAAAAATACATGGCCTGGTGGTGCATACCAACCAAATTTGCTGTGGCCTGTTGGAGAAAACATTTGAGATCTCAGTTAAGGGCTCATGGTGCTTAAGTTATTAACAAGCTATGTAGATCATACTAGGCTGGAGACTGGAAAAAAAACCCACTGTCTCCAACAATAATTATGCTCAGTAATCAATTGATATCAACATCCCAATTGTTAATAAACAATACTCTTTATGACTTATCTATAGGTACTTTTAACAGAAAAATCTATATACGAAATGATTGACTCATACGAGCCATACACAAGGGCCAATAGCCAAGTCAAATTTCTTTGCAAAATTTCTCAGGAATTGTTTCCTTGATCCTTGTAAAATTTTAAGAGACCCAACACATGCTTATGCACTTGGGGTCTCTTCTACTGGAAATTCTAAGTACCTACAGATATCACAGGCCATCCAAAGGGGCAATAGCTCGAGCATCAGAGGCACGCTTCCTCTGGGTAATGAGATGGAAGAAATATTTTACCTTTGAAATATAACACTACATTATTAGTAAAAAACCTACAGAGTAAAAAAATATCAACTCTGCTAGGATTTGAACCCAAGTCACCATGTGTGCAAGTCTATTGCACTAAACAAATTGGCCATGGTGACTTATTTAAGTAACTATGAAGTATCCTAACTAACTAGGTACCCCACTAGAACCTAAAACATCTTTTGCATCATAAACCACAGGTCCTTTTGGTATTTTTTTCAATATTTCTACCACTTGAGTTTTATAAAATTGCACCATTGATGCAGCAATTGTGATGGGAGCAGTAGCAGTTGTGCCTCCATAAACATTATAACTATCACACAGCTTATCAAAGGTTGCCCAGGGGTCAATATTCAAAGGGGATGTGTTGTTGTACCTGAAATAAAATAATGCATCAATTAATATTAAATATTCTACAGTTAAAAAGGATATAGTATCCTTTTTTCTTCAAATTTACTTAAAACTTCATTTATTTTTCCAAGTACTATTTTTTGAGCTGAAGAAAAAATCATAAATTATTGTAACATATGAACTCTGAAAAACTGCTGTTTTTCTCAAGATGCCAGCACCACATTCATCAAAAGAAAAAAAAAAAAAAAAAAAAACAAAAACTGAAGGAACCTAAAATAAAATAGGTACCACCTATTTACTGCATTTCTCATTTCTCATTTTTAAATATTACCTTGCATCTCGCAGTTTTCTCCACCAATTTATGGTGGTGGATTTGTTGATTATTTTCATGTAGTTTTCATATAGAGGTTTGGATTGATTCTTGAGTATTTCCAACTGGGATAGTTTGGACCTATGAGCGGTAATGTTGAAGAATTGTTTTCGAATATCCTTGACTAG
>CM044959.1:33169501-33260951 GCA_024516035.1 Bactericera cockerelli
AAGAGAGAGAGAGAGGTAGGGAGAGAGAGAGAATGAGGGAGAGAGAGAGAGAGAGAATGAGGGGGAGAGAGAGAGAGAGAGAGAACAATCGGAAGGAATGACACTTATCCAAAGTTGAAGGGTACAACTGACTGATACTTGTTTATAGAGACATTAGACAATCGGAGAGGTTAATCAGGGCACTTTATTAGAATTATATCAGGGAAATAATGTGTTATCTCCCGAGCCTTAATGAAGGATCAGAGTTGGCAATATGAAAAGAAAGTCTAGCATAGCCAGTTCGATCCTCTCAGTTAGTTCAATTAATGATCATTAAAAAAAAAACACAATGAAAAACTTTCTTGACGTTTAGTTGAGATTATATGGGTTGGGTTTTCAGGTAAAAAAATATGTGAGAAAAGTAATGGTTGGAGCAAGATATTTAGTTATTTATAAATTAGCGCTGTTAAAAGTCATAGACATAGGCTTTGAAAAGAACATATTATTAAGGAATTATTAATTTGTACAGATCTGTACTATTTGATTTATTTGTAATTACAGGTATATAAGAAAAAAAAATATAACTAGGCACCTAAACAAAAGGGAGGTGATTATTGACCAAGACCAGTGCACCCACCTCTAGTCCCTGATGCGATTACACCTGAGTCCATTTTTTCTAAATAATTATCTGTCCCCAAACAGTCTACCCTGTCCTTTTATCTTCCATTGCAAGAGGTATGACCTCAGCAGATGAAAGACATAATTATAATAACATCAATCATTAGCGTAGTGGCTGCTTTGTGTCCCTTCAGTCATGCAAGATGACCTGTAGTGTCCAAGGTGCTATTGAAGGATCGCCACAGTTCGTGATGACACGACACGTATGCTACTTAACGGTACCAAACTATTCCTCGTGAGGGGACAAAGGACTTGAGGTCACCTGTATTACTTCCGGATGTGTGGAGATGAGGAGATTTGGAGACAAGCAGTCTAGCACTAGAGGCACTCCCTAAAACAAACAACATGTGAAGAAGAAATGAAGATCTCTGAAGACCTTTTTGGTAGATGATAGAGAAAAGATTACGATGTCTTGTAGAATGGTGCGGTTGTTAATCTGCCTTTTCTTTCTGGATAATGTTGTTTTTGGGATTTTGGGTTCATAATTATATTTGATAATTTTTTGACATTTTCGGCCACACACATATAACAGTATTCAAAATAATTGATACGTGTTTTCCTAACTGGTGTGGTTTGGTTCATGTTGTAACTACGTATGCTCTATCGTATGTTTTGTATGGTCAGATTGTTAAGAAAATCGAACGAGCTTCCTGTACACACCAAATTCAAAATTATGGTGTCCAGCATATTATGACTACGTTCGGCATAATGGTAGCTCTCCTCCAAATTTCAATATAATTCATTGTCGGGGGTGGGTTCGATACCTGCGCGAGACTAAAATCTTGAATAGAATAGTTATTCTTCATGGACCCATGGTGAGTCATCTAGCGAAAAGTGCAGCATCCTGTAAAAAATCTTTACACTTGCATATTTTTATGAAACGAGGTTTACAACTCAATCTATTTTGAGGTGTTCAAAAGTTTGTCAGTCTGAAAATGGATTCGAACATCCAATCTTTTTCTTGTTCAACGCCTTCGTCCATCCAAATTCGAAAATTTAAATAATATTTGCCTAAACCTAAAGAGTAAGGCGTTGAATTGAAAAGTGTTCTGGTATCAAGCCTGTTATTCATGCTAGGCTAAGTCCAGTAGAATTACAAAGGCCTTGTTTTCTAGCCTCCGGGGATATAGGACAAAATTTTGGTCAGAAAATAATAACTCACAATATGTAGAGAATATCTCGAGATAAGGGATGGACACTTATGGCCATGATACCAAATGATGGACAGATGATATGAGAAATCAATGGAGAAATTATAACAGCTACATAATTAATTACATATTGATAAACCAAATAATTATGTATGTTTGATATGGCAAGGTGTTTTTTTTTTTTTTTTTTTTTTTTTTTTTTTTTTTTTTGTGAGAAGCCTATAGTTTTTTCATGTAAGTACAATGTAACACAGTTTTACTAAAGTTTTCTGGATTAAGTGTGCGCGAGGGTTCAGTAGGACCATAACTAATTTCACCCTAATTGAAAAACGTCACAGGAAAGAAATATAGTTTTCAAATTTGATTGTTCATCTTTTTCATAGGTCCTATATTTAGAACCTATCTCCTAAATATTTTAAGCTTTCAAGTTTTGGGGCTTTGAGTTTGCCAGTGCTGTGTAGGGCAAGAGCACCCCTGCACTTCACAGCGATATGAAGCGCAGAAAAACAATTTATGTGCTAATTGTGGCGAGCCTGCAGCGATTCATATGCTGGCATTCCCATGTTCAAATTATTATGAAAGTAGAAAAGTATGAAAACCGCTTTTTCCAGGGAGCTGTTTCAATCAGAGAAGCGTTTTGGGGAAAATTGTTCCAACGTATAAAAAAGCTTACGGATTGCAATAGAGTGTTTCAAAACGCTTTAAATTTAAACAGAATATCATCTTCCCTTTGCCACTGCATGATTTCCCGATGTACGGATGATAGGATTGATAGGCAGTTTTTATAGTGAGAGGGAGTGTGGGCATCAGTTAAGGCAATAGGGCAGGAAGAAATCCGTCTAAATAAGAAAATATAAGACGTTGAGTCTTTTTAGAAGTATCTTTGTGAACAAACTGCATGTGAAAGTAACATACAAAAACATAATTATGGATATTACTTTAATTTCTCTTAGGTATAATCCACGTTTGTTTTCCGATGAGCACTAAATGTATTGTACACAAGTTTCGAACATGGAAAGTTCAGGTAATAAGCTTACTGTGAATTTTTAAAACAACAAACATTGGTTGGCTTTTGGACAAGGAAGCCATAGATTTTTAGACATTTTTTTTTTTTAATGGAGGGAAAAATTTGCGTGATCAAACACAGGCGTGGTTTGAGAATTTAGGAGCCTGTGAAAGGGTTTTCTACCCTCTAAAAAAACCCCCAGAAGATCGTTTGTTTCAATTTTGCCCCGGAACCGATTTCTCATTACTTCGGGGGGATTTGTAAACATTATGTTCATAATATCCCACACCGGGACATGAACCCATAATCTCCAGATAATGCGCCAATTCTATTGAAAAGAGGAAAGAAAAATACTGTGCACAAATTGTATGAGATGCATAATATTTTATGGTTACTTTAATCTTTTCTCCAATATAAAGTGAAGATGGTGTTAAATCGAAACAGTTTGAAATAATTTGTTTATCATTCAGGATTAAAACATTCTCGTTTACATTTGAAATGAGTTTTTAATTGTTTCAAACGTTGAAACAAAGTCATATTCTGTGAATTTTATTTTTTCTCGGAAAAAATAATTATAAAAAAACACAAATTTTGAAATTTCACTTGAAATAATTGAGTTCAGAAAACATCTGGGTAAAACAAGCCTTTGATGAAAAATGAAAACAACTAAGACATACATAACTTGATAGTTGGTACCTAAGTATATTTTTTATCTTTTAAATTAAGCTGGTTAATCTAACAACGCTTTCTCATTTATTTTAAACCATGGTTGGATTTTTTATGTTCCCAGATTCATAATTTTGTACTTTATTCAACAATTTATATCAATCTTTATTTACAATTTTTTATATACAGGTGCAGTCAAAATAATTAATAAATATAAACAAAGTTTGATCAAGGGTGGTGATAATGCCTTTGGCATTCTCTTCCGATACTTTGGTTTTTGATGAAGACTTGTTATTATAAACTGGAAGATTTGTTGGTCTACAGGTAAATAATGTTTTGTCATATAGTTAATCTACACATTTGTCTTATTTATTTTACGTACAAAGACAGTATTGTGTATAGTTTTGTCTCAAAATCTGAACTTCCGACGTACCTACTAACCTATTTTTTTTTTTTTTTTTTTTTTTTTTTTTAAGTGGGGTTTAACGTCGCTTTCAACTGCCATGGTCATATCACGACGGGGGTTTTACCCTCCATTCGCAGGAAACTCACAAACCTGCTACTCACATTGACCTCACCCAGCCTGAGTGGGGCCGGGAAAAGCCAGCGTCACGAGAATTAGAATTTGAATGGTCGCCCATCCAAGTCTTAACCTCGCTGGATGTCGCTTAACTTCGGTGTTCTGAAGGGAACCGGTGTATTCAACATGCCATCGACGCTGGCACCTATTTTTTGTAAGGTACCAAAATTTGACAATTTCACATGGGTCTGATGCTCAGATCACACCAGATCCAAAATTTCTCACTTCTCGTTAGAGAAAACAAAAGCAGAGCAATAAAACTCACTTTCTATTGTAGTGAGAATTGAGTCGTAAACTCAGATGGTTCAAAATTGTTTATTTACATTTTGTAGGTTGTAAAAATATCTAATTAACACAAAGAAGTACGCATAGATTGCTTAGGCCACACAGATACAAAGGGATTTCAAGTTTTTATCTCTCTTCACTGTCCAAGGATTGGTTTTCTTTTTGAACCAGTGGACTTTTTGCCATCGGGTCCCAGGAATTGTTTGATCTACAGCCAACAAGTAAAGCAAGTTTGATTTCCACCCAATGCAAATATTTGATGTCAATGAACGGGCGTTGAACATAAAACAAGTACAAGTAAAATTTAGGGCATGATTACCTCAGTGGTAAGATACTCGCTTGCCAAGCAGAAGGTCCCGGGTTCAGTCCCCAGAGCCGACAGATAAAAATATAATTAAAATTTGGTTACAGTTGTTTGTGAGAGATACCTTCCGGTGCGCTCGTGTTGGCTCAGCACCTAAATGGAAAGTATTATATCACTTTCACATCTCGCCCATCAAAGGGAAGGCATACTACGGGATGGGCAAGCTACAACAGACCGCAAGCGTCTACATTAGCTGCTGTTTCATGGCTATGAAATAAAAAAGGCGATGAAACACTCATCTTTAACACATTGCGTGCCAAGCCTTATTTGTGAATGTTTCCCCAGGGACTAGCCGAACTTTGGTATACAGGACATTATTACAATCGTAAAAATGCAATTTCATTTGACCAATACTACGAGTACCTTAGGTAGGTGGTAAGTACTAATATCATCATCATAGGGTGGCGTCATCGTGAACGATGGTAGCCAGACAGAGGAGGAATGACTCACCACTTCTACCACTGTCTTTACAAGGAGGCTGATAATTGACAAGGGTCCCCAGAACCAAGCCAATACTGGTCTACTCCCTGTTTATAGTCCCCCAGCTAGACTGCTGGTCTACTCCCTGTTTAGTACTAATAACCTACAAGAAATTAAATTCTATACCAAGTTTCTCCTGCGGTTCTATTCCTTGCGTTTATGTCAATCATTCACGCGTCTGATGCGTTCGTTAGCGCGGTTCTGTGTTATTTATACCTATCGCATATTAACATTTTGTAAACCTATTTTCCTTTCGCTGTATTCTGAAGCTCGCCCCACGCTGTCAAAACCTGAAACGTTTCAAAAGCCCCATTCCGCCTCATTCTCGCAAGCCTACTTTTAATACATCTATCTACCTACTCGCATTGAAGTTTCAAGTTGCTTTCAAAATGGCCGCCGCCGTTTGATATCAACATGTGAACGTGTGTTGTGTAAACTCACCTTAGTAACACACAATAATGATATTAATGTAACATCAGTTCATGAATATACTAACTTACGTGGTTGATTTTTGTTGACGTTGAATTATGGCAGCTTTGATACGTACCTAATTGGATAAGTAATCAAACTTCTATTAGGATTTGGTTAGTTTGGCGTCTCCACTATATGACTCGTATGAAGAGCTGTAGTTTCTTTGATAATGATGTGCTAGATATGTATGTATTGATTTCAATTTTTTGGATTGAATGAGAAGTTGCCTTTCAGTTATTTCATATTTACAAATGGTACGATTGATTGTAACTTTACTTGTATGTACTGCATGTTCTGATTTCTTGTTACACATCACCTTTAATGTCTTCAAAATTAGATAGAGGTAGTTTCATCTTGGCTAACATTTTATATGTTGTGAAACCCACTGCTCTATTTATTCTTTTGTATATTTGTAAGTGACTAGTAGGGGGGGCTCCTTTGAACAGGGATTTCTTAAGCCCCTCCCTGCTTGTAAGAGTATTAGTATCCATGTACTTATACAACTATACATACCTATAATTAATTATTTGTGTGTTTTATTATTGTTTAATCATCCAACGCAACCTGGGGATTCATGTATGTAGACTTTCCTTTGTTCGATAAGGCTATCAAGATACAATTTACTAGTATGATCTCCATTAAAAGTGCTACTGTCTTATAGATTTGCCAAATAATAATGTCATGTATAATCATGTCAAGCTACTGAGACGGACTCAAAAAAGAGATCTGTGCTGTTTGAGATCCTACTGCATATTATATAAAGAAAAATTAAACCGAACAATATTTATCTTTTGTATGTGTAAACACGTCTATGTAGTCCTCCGGCTTTATGTATATGACAAATAAAGAGAAAAATAATAGTAAAATGTATAACTGAAACTTGTAGATGTAAATGTAGGTTAGGAAAAAGAGACGGTTGCGGTTAATCTACCAAATGTTGATGGGGAATTTTTTTCTCAAGGCTCAGTAGTTATACCTATCGCTTTGAAAAGTATCAGTATCACAAAGTTTAGTGTGTGTCTTCTTAATCAAGTAATTAATCGAGTGTTTATTAATTTTTAATTAAATGAAAATTTTAAAGGCGCTTTGACGAGCCTCAAATGCTTATAAAAAATATCAAACGTTTCTTTTGTATGATTCCATGTAATATAGGTAACTGCCTACATAGTACTACCTGTAATGTAGGTAGTACCTACATTACATTACATGGAATAAATACTATAGGTTCAATTTTTGTTAAAGTAAATTTTTGTAGGAAACTGTCACAAGCAAGATTAAGTATTTCAATAACTTTTATTGTCATCTTGAAATATTACTGAGTTCACATCAGAGCTACGAACAGTGCAAACCAAACACCAGACGAATATATCAGCGCTTAGATATAATATAGGTATTCTGTACTAGTGTACCTAAAATGTGTAAGATCCACTGTATGACCTCATTATGATGATAGCGGATATCCCGCCGAATCGGAAGGAGAAGAAAAAAAAACCGCGTGCATAAATCAGTCAGCACTTCGGCGGATCAAACAAGAAGTGGAGATTCAAAACAAACTGGCATACGAGTGAGCAATGAGCACATTTCCCTCCGTCAGGGACTGTTCAAGAAATATTTAAGAAGGTTCAAAAATAAAATACACTGCCAATTATGGACACAATACTTCCTCGTGATTGTTTCACATTGTGTACACGTGCGTTTTTTGAGTTTTTATACTAAATTACTTGTATCTCCGAAACGGCTGAACCGATTTTCTTCAAATTTATTTTATATGATAGAAAACCGTTTTTTCTACATTCTAGATTCTACAAAAAATTCTGTATCGGCAAGTCGTGGTTCTTATTTTTTGACTTTATTGTCCAAAATTTCGGATTTTCTTAAATATCAGAGTCAAATTATAATTAATTAAAAAGAAAATATAAAAAGCCTGTGTAAAACAATAATATGCATATACATATACATACAAAATTTCATCAAAATCGGGTGTACCGTTATCGAGATATAAGCATTTAAGTAAAAAGTTAGTGGTCAGGCGCATGGTCTCTTTCACCCAGAGCCGCTAGTACGAATTCGATGAATTTAAAATGGAACCATCTACAGAATGTCTCCTAGATGTGTGCAAAATTTCATCAAAATCGGTCGAGTAGTTTCCGAGATTTGCGCGTTACAAGGAATCGTTTTAACAGACAGACAGACCGACAGACCGACAGACCGACAGACAGACACAAAACCAAATTTGCTCAGGAGGTTATGAAACGTCCAGAAATATGAAAAAATTTGAAATCGGAGCAAAAAAATATTTTTTTTTACAAAAACGAACACAATACTTCCGATTTCTAATATTAGAAATTTCTCGGAAGTAATAAAAACCGATGGAGAAAATACCAATATGTTTACTAACATTATAATAATTATAATAACACTGTTTTTACTAACATTTTTTTTTTTTTTTTTAAGTGGGGTTTAACGTCGCTTTCAACTGCCATGGTCATATCACGACGGGGGTTTTACCCTCCATTCGCAGGAAACTCACAAACCTGCTACTCACATTGACCTCACCCAGCCTGAGTGTGGCCGGGAAAAGCCAGCGTCACGAGAATTAGAATTTGAATGGTCACCCATCCAAGTCTTAACCTCGCTGGATGTCGCTTAATTTCGGTGTTCTGAAGGGAACCGGTGTATTCAACATGCCATCGACGCTGGCTGTCTAACTTTTTACTTATACGCTTGTATCTAGTGAACGGTACATCCGATTTTGATGAAATTTTGCATGTATATGCGTATTAGCGTTTTACATAATGTATTTATTTGTAATTTCAATTTTAATTAAGTTTCTGTGGAATCTCTATATTCTCTATATATTAAACAGAAAAAAGGACTACCTATGTTTGTTTGTTTGTCCGGAGTTGTTTAGCCAAAACGGTAAGAGATAGCGAAAAATGTCTCAGAATTGACCCCCCCCCCCCAAACTATTATCGCTTTGTCCAGAAAAATTATAAAAAGTTCAAAAAGGCATTGCTGTCCAGCAGTACGGCCATGCCTTAGTAAATTTGAAATTTAGTCCCGTTGCAAAGCACGGGCAAACGGCTAGTCTAGAATATAGAAACAAACGGTATGTATAATATAAACAAATATGAAGAGAATCGATTCAGAACTCTTGTAAATACAAGTGATTCGGTAAGAAAAATCTCTGATTAGCCAGCGTCGATGGCATGTTGAATACACCGGTTCCCTTCAGAACACCGAAGTTAAGCGACATCCAGCGAGGTTAAGACTTGGATGGGTGACCATTCAAATTCTAATTCTCGTGACGCTGGCTTTTCCCGGCCCCACTCAGGCTGGGTGAGGTCAATGTGAGTAGCAGGTTTGTGAGTTTCCTGCGAATGGAGGGTAAAACCCCCGTCGTGATATGACCATGGTAGTTGAAAGCGACGTTAAACCCCACTTAAAAAAAAAAAAAAAAAATCTCTGATTCTAGCGATAGTAAAAGTTGAAAATTTACATTACCAAGTATTGTATCCAAATTTGTCAGTGTTTTTTTTTTATTGAATTTAAGAGAAATTGCACATTCTGTTATTTCATTCAACACTTCTAACAGGACACTCTAAATACATTAAACCTCACCCCGCTGAAGCTGGCCCGGTGTTCTTGCTTTGTAAGAGCCTGATGCGTTGAGTGTTTGTGAGATTTTAGAATAAAAAAGTGATAATTATGTGATAATAAATTAATTTAATTCATAGGTTACAAATTGGGCAAATGCACCAGTCGAACATTAGAAGGATCCTTCGAAAAACTACCTATCCGTGTTCTACTTTTGGACCTTCCAAAAAGATGTTTTTAGTAAGATTCGCTCCAACACTTTGGGTGAGAGCATGACAATCATCATGACACTAAGTTTTTTCTTCATCCAGCCTGGGTTCGCCGGGATCAAAATTTATTATTTCGATTACTTGAGAGTTGAGATGTTTCAACTTCTGCTATTGCTAAAATATTACCTACTAGTTTCATTTGTGAGATACTTTAACTAAATTTGATAGTTTGATACCAGTATTTATTTAAATTTCTCAAGTTCCAATATTATCTTGTAATTAATATAGAAGACAATTAGACGGACCAGTGATAGATTGAAGATTAGAAACTTACTTTGTTTCTTCTGGTGGAAATTGAAGACGTGAGGTAGAGGATCATAGACATGTCACCAGTGGTGTTGAGACGGAATCCCAGTGGAGCAGCTATATTGCACTGCACCTTATTGTAGCATGCTGCAGAAGTTCGAGGCAACATTTGTTGTATACTTGGTGAATTTTCTTTCAGTGGGGAAAATCATCTTTAGCCAAATATTCTAGGATAATAATCTATAATGCTTAATAAACCTATCTACGAGATTTTATCTTCTAAATGTGACTTTAACAGATTCAGTTTACCAAATCTACAATTTTATTACTAGTCCATTTTTTTCTCAATTTTTCGAATGGTCTTTATGATGTAATGAGGGATAGTAAACTAATTTTTGTTTTGTTTTCAAACATCAAAGTGTTGCGAGTAGATCAAAGGAAATCGGGTACAATTTGAGGAGAGGGTGGAAAAAATATGTCCGGAAATAATTTATTCTTAATGCAAACTGCCCTAGTCCTCATAGCATTGACTCATAGGCAATCATAGATGGCTATTTTGAAAAGTTTATTGACTTTATGTGTACGTATAGATTACTTTACTTTCAGATTAACTACTTAAATATAATAAAACCGACATGAATGTAATTCTTGTTTTATAAAACCCAAGGTGGAAATATTAAAAAAAATTAAACTTAAGTTTGGAAGAAGACTGAATTTTTATAACCACAAAAAACACAAAATATCTGTAACATCTATTAATATTCAAGTCTAAGGCCATATTTGAAATTTAAATTGAAGAGGTGGTAATTTGGTTATATTATGATTTTTTTTAATTTGTCACATCCGGTTTTATACACACAACACAATATCTCGAACACAATATCTCGCCAAATAAAGAGGTGTCAAATTGAGTCATAAAATGTAAATTCATTGTCTTTGTGTTAATAAATAATTTTCATCTGTTGATATTTAATCAAACATGTGAAGAAGTAAATATTTTTTCGGTTGCACAGCCAACATATTATCTCATTTTCATTGAGAAATCTGAGATTTTGACACCTTAATGTGATGTAAACAATACTATTTGTATTATGATTTCCAACCTGTGAAATTACCATTTCACAACAAACTCAACATTACAGCTGTACGAAATGAAATTATTACGACCTAGTTTTCACCTTATTTTCATCAAATCTTTGAGATTTAATTTACGACTTCCATAGCGAGGTGGATGTGAGGTGTTTCTGAAAGCATAAATAACTCAGGTTCCTGCCCATGTCCGGTGTGAAGTATCCCCAGTCACAACATCTCGAACTGTCTGGTATGGTACACGGGTCACTGACTGCATCCAGATGCTATTACTTGGAAGTTTAATGTTCAACTTCAATTTTTTTCTCACCGAATCACTGGAGAAATCGCTGGCTTCCGCAATTTCTTTTTTAGTGGATGTGACAAAATTCCCAAATAATAAATAATAATTCTCCATTATAACGACATAATATCTAGTCAAACAATACGTCCTTGTCCTGTTTTCAAGAGACGATTAAATGTCATATATTTGTTGCTTCGAAAACATTTTCTCGAAAAAAATTTATGTTAAATAACGTCGAGAGTGCTGCTTGATCAAATAGTTGATCATTAGGACTACCAGAGAACTCCGGGCAAATAGTCTGCTGGATATTTTAATAGACATCATTCATCTTTTTTTTTTAATTTGGGTTTAATGTCGCTTTCAACTGCATTTCAATATGTTTGTGTAGGATAATTCAGCAGGGACCGCACTCTGCACTGAGTGAGATTGGTAATAAAGTGCGAATTCACCAGTAATTTTCTAATTTTAAACATCGATGAGCATACAACAATATGAAATTCTTACACATTACATTGTGCGGACACATGTACATTTTAGTCTTCTAGACTTCTGAGTGCAAGAAGTTAAGAGAAACTCGAAAGTGCAAACTTTTATCTCAAAGTTCTTTCTTTTCTCTTCCCCATTTTTGACTCTTTCCCTCTTCCTTTAAATCCCTCCCATTTATCGTTCTCATTTTCCCCTCTTTTCCCTATTTCTTTCTCATTGGATTTCTCTATCTCCCTTTCTGTTTATCTCCCGGCATTCTCTCCTGCATTCACTCATCAATTCACCTTATAACTTCTCCCCTAACTTGAAATTCAAGGGACAAGTTCCCTTCTTCCCTTCCGTCACACCACAACAGGATACTAGCATAGAAAATTCTCATATGCCTGATGTCTCAATCGCGCTTGCGCAACTTTTGCTTCCCAAACGCCCCGCCTTGACCCCCCCCTTCACTCACAACCCCCTCCCCAACACAAAACAAATATTAATTAACACCCCCCCCCTACATGGTCCTCACCACTTTATGCCAAAAAGTTTTCGAAAGCACTTACACTTATCTCTTTAGTTCCATCTTATCCCACCCCATCCTTTATTTCGAGGAAAGAGTTTTGGCAAAGGGGCTTTATTTTTTGAAAATGAAAAAGTTTTTCTCTTATTTGTTTGACTTTCTAACTATACAGTTAGAAAGTCTTTTGAATGTTGCCGTTAGTGATGTCGCTGGATCTTACCGGTGGGTAATCACTGGCCAGCTAAAAAGTACTAGCTTCTTCTTCTTTGTCTTTAGTTGGTTGGCTCATAGTTCTGATAACTGCACAGTCAGAACTTTAAAAAAATAACCAACGTCGATGGCACGTTGGACATAATTATTAATTTGTTCTCGTTCTATCACTGAAGTTAAGCAACGTCCGGCGAGGATGGGTGAGTTCAAATTCAAACCCTTGTGATGCTGGTTATTCCCGGCATACTCAGGCTGGCACCCTCGGGTGTGCTAGCTTTCGACTGTAGACGCTGTGGTCTGTGTTGTGCTTGCCCATCCCGTAGCATGCGTTCCTTCTGATGGGCGAGAAGTGGCACAATACTTCCCAACTGCCCATCGAAGTGCTGGGTCAACATGAGCGGTGTCCCTTGCAAACAACTGTAAACATTATGAATTATTCAAAAAAATGTCTACTCTGGAATTTGAACCCGGGATTTTCCGTATGGTAAGCGAGGATCCTACCACTGAGCTAATCATGCTCTTTAGAATTGAATCTACAATATTGTGATCCAACACTACTTTTATGAGTTGTATGTGTATCAATACGTAATGCATTCAGAAGTTCTCATACTTTCCATCAGTAATATACAAAAAATACATATTGATTACCTTTATTGTCATTAATAACATGCTCTTTAATTCTTTAGGCAACATACATAGTAAGACTCTTTATAGAATATGACACCCAAAACAGTGATAGTGTTATTGCAAACAATGATGTCTAAGTAAAAAATCTTTCATCTAATGCATGTATACAACTACATGTATAATTGTACATAGATGTTGATATGTATATACCTTATAGATTTGTATTTGATTGTGATTGTAGATCTGTCTAGCAAGTCCTGGAGGTATATTAATAATATTTAATTTAGTTATTCTTTTACTTGTTATACCTAAACTTCACGAAAATCAAACAGGCATGGGTATCAAAATATTTCATCAAATTCCTTACGATTTATTTAAAACAAGAATACTATATCACCCAAGTATTTTGCTACTTCTACACTACAGGGTGTTTTGGGTTTCAAGTACCTAATTCATAAAATGGAGCAAAATGGTAAAGTTTTTGTAAATAAGTGTAAAAAATGACAATCTTTTAGAGATCAAACCACCTGGTATCAAAAACGTAATTGAAAATAGTTTTTTGAAAATAAAACAGGTACCCTGAAAATAATGTTACCTATACATTATTTATTATTAGAAGGTCTGAGCGTCCGAGATAGGTAACTTAAATATTAAATGTACACTTGTACGTTAATACCAAGATAGTTCAATAATGTGTCATTAAATTAGAAGATTCATCATCATCACCATAGGGAGGCGTCATCGTGAAAGATGGTATTTTTAATCTAGTATCCTTACCAGATTAAAAATGAGAACGCCACCATACATTATTTTGAACGAAATAGACACACCCTGAATATAATTCTTACCAATCTTCTCGCCAATTCTGGTATGGGAGCTTCTCAGTTTACTCTAAATTAAACTCCTTGTACGTACAACTCTCCGCTATTGTTCATAGGCTCTGCGCTATTGTACCATCCTGATTGACTGTGCGAAATCCCTTCAAGAATTCTGTGTATTCTGACAAAAGAAAAAGGAATTAAGAATCAACAGAAGTCCTAATAACAAGACCACCCTGCTAGAAGTTCGGGGGCACCTCACCCCTACAATACGTCTCAAACGTTAATCTTATTGGTTTTTGCTCAATCAAGCGAGCAAATTACTTGCGGAAAAATTGTTCTTTCTTTAGAATTCGTAATACATCAGGAACACTATTTTTTATCGTATTGATACCGTGATGGACAGGTTGAAATACGGAGTCATAATGTCTAGGAATGATTTTTTTTTCTAGCATTGCATAATTTAGGGATCCATGTGGTAGGTATGGATTTTCTATTAATTTTTATTTGAAATACCATCATTTATTTTACATACCAGTCTCCAAGATAGTTATGAATTTTTTTCTTCTACATGGCCAAAACTTCAAAACCGCAGCCTGGAAATTCATTAAAATTAATACTTTCTTTACGGTTATTCTGACTCAACGATTTTTTTTCTTTGATATGAATCAAATGCAAAATCAATACCTTTGTAAAATAACGTTTTCTAACTTGTTACCGCTACAACATATCACCAAG
Source organism: Bactericera cockerelli (assembly GCA_024516035.1). Lineage (NCBI taxonomy): Eukaryota > Metazoa > Arthropoda > Insecta > Hemiptera > Triozidae > Bactericera > Bactericera cockerelli. Next base: position 33,184,030 of record CM044959.1, read on the forward strand.
ATCTTATATTGATAGTCTCCTCAGACATCAAGCTGTCATTTTGCCATCACCCTTCTTTTTGAATCCCTAAGATTTTTCTCTTTCCTGAGGACGTTAGAGAAAATTGTGGGAGTAGAGAGAGAGAGAGAGAGAGAGAGAGACAGAGAGAGAGAGAGATGTTGATGAGAAATACAAACATCTGGTTACTTTTCCTAAGAAAGCTGGGAGCCCCCCCCCTCCTATTCCTGTAAAAGCTCGTCAGTGGTGACGTGGTGCTATTATTTTTTGGGTACAATTTTGTGCCATTAATGACCCGCTAGGTGATGTCTGATGGTATAGTAAATTGGATCTATAACCGATTTTTCACTAAAGTAGATATTAAAATTAAATAACTATAAAATTAATAACTTTATGTACGAGTAATGAAGTACTGACCAGCCCTTTAACATTAATTTTGACTATAGGCTAGTATGATAAGATTTATTTTTCTTAAGTGTGAGTAAGTCAGATTTGAAAATTACCTAATTGCTGTTAGTAAAAATTCGTCTATATCAAATTTTGAATCGAACATTCTAATTTTAGTCTAAATCGGACTAGACGATCTTAGATAATTTTGTTCAATGTTCATCAATCATTTCAACCAGAATCAAGTATTTTATAACCAACTTTTTATAATAAAAAAATTCCAGTGTTCTTCTAATTAGTTTAAAATTCAGCCAGACATTATTTTCAACGTAAACCATGAATCATTACAATATATTTTAAGACAAGATTTAAATAAACAAAATTCAACAATGTTTGTACCTACTCTCACAGTCACAGTGAAATAGTGTATATTTTAGCAAAAATCAATTCAAAAACTTCAAAACTCCTCCAGCTCTATTGAATCACCATACTGAATTTATTTCTAAATATGAAAAATACAGAAAATATAATAGAATAATTGGGAAAATATTGAATTTTCTTGAAAAATTTACAATAGAGTATCAAGATGCATCCCAGCACAGCATTACATAAATGTGTACACAAAGATTAACAAATGGTCCTGCTTGGCCTGATCGATCAATAACTTTTCCATCTTCCGTCCGGATAAAAAATCGTCAGATATTGAGAACAGTGCACAGTGGTTAGATTTCTCAGTGTGATACTCCAAGTTCTCAGTGATGATACTCCAAGTTCTCAGTGGTGACACTCCAAGCTCTCAGTGGTGATACTCCAAGTTCTCAGTGATGATACTCCAAGTTCTCAGAGATGATACTCCAAGTTCTCAGTGATGATACTCCAACTTCTCAGTGATGATACTCCAAGTTCTCAGTGATGATACTCCAACTTCTCAGTGATGATACTCCAAGTTCTCAGTGATGATACTCCAAGTTCTCAGTGATGATACTCCAACTTCTCAGTGATGATACTCCAACTTCTCAGTGATGATACTCCAACTTCTCAGTGATGATACTCCAACTTCTCAGGGGTGATACTCCAACTTCTCAGTGATGATACTCCAATTCTCAGAGGTGACACTCCAAATTCTCAGTGATGATACTCCAAGTTCTCAGTGATGATACTCCAAGTTCTCAGTGATGATACTCCAAGTTCTCAGAGGTAACACTCCAAATTCTCAGTGGTGAAACTCCAAATTTTCAGTGGTGATGCTCCCAATTATCGTGGTGATGTTTTTAATTCTCAGTGGTGATGTTTTTAATTCTCAGAGGTGATGCTCCCAATTCTCAGAGGTGATGCTCCCAATTCTCAGAGGTGATGCTTTTAATTCTCAGTAGTGATGCTCCAAATTTTCAGTGGTGATGCTCCCAATTATCGTGGTGATGCTTTTAATTCTCAGTGGTGATGTTTTTAATTCTCAGAGGTGATGCTCCCAATTCTCAGAGGTGATGCTCCCAATTCTCAGAGGTGATGCTTTTAATTCTCAGTGGTGATGCTCCCAATTCTCAGAGGTGATGCTTTTAATTCTCAGTGGTGATGCTCCCAATTCTCAGAGGTGATGCTTTTAATTCTCAGTGGTGATGCTCCCAATTCTCAGAGGTGATGCTTTTAATTCTCAGTGTGATGCTCCCAATTCTCAGAGGTGATGCTCCCAATTCTTAGTGGTGATGCTCCCAATTTTCCCCACCTTCAGCACAAGATTTTATCTTTTGAAGGTGTTAGATGCTTCAATTCAATTTCTCAGTGGTAATGCTCCCAATTCTCAGTTTTGATGCTCCCAATTTTCCCCAACTTCAGCACAAGATTTTATCTTTTGAAGTTGGTAGATTCTTCAATTCAATTTCTCAGAGGTGATGCTCCCAAATGAAGAAATTCAATTTCTCAGAGGTGATGCTCCCAATTATTAGAGGTGATGCTCCCAATTTTCTCCACCTTCAGCACAAGATTTTATCTTTTGAAGTTGGTAGATTCTTCAATTCGATTTCTCAGAGGTGATGCTCCCAATTATTAGAGGTGATGCTCCCAATTTTCTCCACCTTCAGCACAAGATTTTATCTTTTGAAGTTGGTAGATTCTTCAATTCAATTTCTCAGAGGTGATGCTCCCAATTATTAGAGGTGATGCTCCCAATTTTCTCCACCTTCAGCACAAGATTTTATCTTTTGAAGGTGGTAGATTCTTCAATTCAATTTCTCAGAGGTGATGCTCCCAATTATTAGAGGTGATGCTCCCAATTTTCTCCACCTTCAGCACAAGATTTTATCTTTTGAAGGTGGTAGATTCTTCAATTCAATTTTTCAGAGGTGATGCTCCAATTATTAGAGGTGATGCTCCCAATTTTCTCCACCTTCAGCACAAGATTTTATCTTTTGAAGTTGGTAGATTCTTCAATTCAATTTCTCAGAGGTGATGCTCCCAATTATTAGGTGATGCTCCCAATTTTCCACCTTCAGCACAAGATTTTATCTTTTGAAGGTGGCAGATTCTTCATTCAATTCTCAGTGGTGATGCTCCCAATTTTTTCCCATCCCTTCAGCACAAGATTTTATCTTTTGAAGGTGGTAGATGCTTCAATTCAATTTCTTCAGAGGTGATGCTCCCAATTTAGAGGTGATGCTCCCAATTTCCCACCTTCAGCACAAGATTTTATCTTTTGAAGGTGTGTGTCTTCAATTCAATTCTCAGAGGTGATGCTCCCAATTTTCCCAATTCTCACTCACAAGTTATTTTATATGCTTTCGAATCAGATTCTTCATCCCAATTCTTAGTGTGATGCTCCCAATTTTCCACCTTCAGCCAAGTTTTACTCTTTTGAGGTGTTAGATGCTTCAATTCAATCTCTTTCAAGTGGTGATGCTCCCGTTTCCCCACTTCAGCAAAAGTTTTATCTTTTGAAGGTGTTAGTTTCTTCAATTCAAATTCTCAGAGGTGATGCTCCCAATTCTCAATGGTCATTGCTTTTAGTTCTCAGTACTGATGCTTCGAATCAGTTCTCAGTGGTGATGCTTTTAATTTACAGTGGTGATGATTCAAATTATCAGTGGTGCCTACTCAAAATTTTCAGTATTGATACTCCAAATTTTCAGTGGTGTAACTTGAAATTCTCAGTGGTGAAACTTGAATTTCTCAGTTATGAAACTTAAAATTCTCAGTAGTGAAACTTAAAATTCTCAGCGGTGATACTCCAAATTCTCAGCGGTGATACTCCAAATTCTCTGTGGTGAAACTTGAAACTCTCAGTGGTGATAGGTACTCCAAATTCTCTGTGGTGAAACTTGAAATTCTCAGTGGTGAAACTTCAAATTCTCAGTGGTAAAAATTCAAATTCTCAGTGGTGAAACTTGAAATTCTCAGTGGTGATACTCCAAATTCTCAGTGGTGAAACTTGAAATTCTCAGTGGTGATACTCCAAATTCTCTGTGGTGAAACTTCAAATTCTCAGTGGTAAAACTTCAAATTCTCAGTGGTAAAAATTCAAATTCTCAGTGGTGAAACTTGAAATTCTCAGTGGTGATACTCCAAATTCTCTGTGGTGAAGCTTGAAATTCTCAGTGGTTAAACTTCAAATTCTCAGTAGAGAAACTTCAAATTCTCAGTGGTAAAAATTCAAATTCTCAGTGGTAAAAATTCAAATTCTCAGTGGTGAAAATTCAAATTCTCAGTGGTGAAACTTGAAATTCTCAGTGGTGATACTCCAAATTCTCAGTGGTGATACTCCAAATTCTCTGTGTTGAAACTTGAAATTCTCACTGGTGAAACTTCAAATTCTCAGTGGTAAAAATTCAAATTCTCAGTGGTGATACTCCAAATTCTCTGTGGTGAAACTTGAAATTCTCAGTGGTTAAACTTCAAATTCTCAGTAGAGAAACTTCAAATTCTCAGTGGTAAAACTTCAAATTCTCAGTGGTAAAAATTCAAATTTTCAGTGGTGAAACTTGAAATTCTCAGTGGTGATACTCCAAATTCTCTGTGGTGAAGCTTGAAATTCTCAGTGGTTAAACTTCAAATTCTCAGTAGAGAAACTTCAAATTCTCAGTGGTAAAAATTCAAATTCTCAGTGGTGAAACTTGAAATTCTCAGTGATGATATTCCAAATTCTCAGTAGTGAAACTTCAAATTCTCAGTGGTAAAACTTCAAATTTTTAGTGGTGAAACTTGAAATTCTCTGTGGTGATATTCCAAATTCTCAGTAGTGAAACTTCAAATTCTCAGTGGTAAAACTTCAAATTTTTAGTGGTGAAACTTGAAATTCTCTGTGGTGAAACTTGAAATTCTCAGTGGTGAAACTTCAAATTCTCAGTGGTAAAAATTCAAATTCTCAGTGGTGAAATTTGAAATTCTCAGTGGTGATACTCCAAATTCTCTGTGGTGAAACTTGAAATTCTCAGTGGTGAAACTGCAAATTCTCAGTGGTAAAAATGTGGTGAAACTTGAAATTCTCTGTAGTGAAACTTGAAATTCTCAGTGGTTATACTCCAAATTCTCTGTGGTGAAACTTGAAATTTTCAGTGGTGAAACTTCAAATTCTCAGTGGTGATACTCCAAATTCTCTGTGGTAAAAATTCAAATTCTCAGTGGTGAAACTTGAAATTCTCAGTGGTGAAACTTGAAATTCTCAGTAGAGAAACTTCAAATTCTCAGTTTTAAAAATTCAAATTCTCAGTCGTGAAACTCAAAATTCTCAGTGGTGACTTCAAATTCTCTGTGGTGAAACTTGAAATTCTCAGTGGTGATACTCCAAATTCTCTGTGGTGAATCTTGAAATTCTCAGTGGTGATACTCCAAATTCTCTGTGGTGAAACTTGAAATTCTCAGTGGTAAAACTTGAAATTCTCAGTGGTAAAAATTCAAATTCTCAGTGGTGATACTCCAAATTCTCAGTGGTGAAACTTGAAATTCTCAGTAGAGAAACTTCAAATTCTCAGTGGTAAAAATTCAAATTCTCAGTGGTGAAACTTGAAATTATCAGTGAATTTCAAATTCTCAGTAGTAAAAATTGAAATTCTCAGTGGTGAAACTTGAAATTCTCAGTAATGAAACTTCAAATTCTCAGTGGTAAAAATTCAAATTCTCAGTGGTGAAACTTCAAATTCTCAGTGGTGAAACTTCAAATTCTCAGTGGTGAAACTTCAAATTCTTAGTGGTGATACTTCAAATTCTTAGTGGTGATATTCCAAATTCTCAGTAGTGAAACTTCAAATTCTCAGTGGTGATACTTCAAATTCTTACTGGTGATATTCCAAATTCTCAGTAGTGAAACTTCAAATTCTCAGTGGTAAAACTTCAAATTCTCAGTGGTGATACTTCAAATTCTTAGTGGTGATACTCCAAATTCTCAGTGGTGAAACTTCAAATTCTCAGTGGTGAAACTTCAAATTCTCAGTGGTAAAAATTCAAATTCTCAGTGGTGAAACTTCAAATTCTCAGTGGTGAAACTTCAAATTCTCAGTGGTGAAACTTCAAATTCTCAGTGGTGATACTTCAAATTCTTAGTGGTGATACTCCAAATTCTCAGTAGTGAAACTTCAAATTCTCAGTGGTAAAACTTCAAATTCTCAGTAGTGAAACTTGAAATTCTCAGTGGTTAAAATTCAAATTCTCAGTGGTGATACTCCAAATTCTCAGTGGTGAAACTTGAAATTCTCAGTAGAGAAACTTCAAATTCTCAGTGGTAAAAATTCAAATTCTCAGTGGTGAAACTTGAAATTCTCAGTGGTTAAAATTCAAATTCTCAGTGGTGATACTCCAAATTCTCAGTGGTGAAACTTGAAATTCTCAGTAGAGAAACTTCAAATTCTCAGTGGTAAAAATTCAAATTCTCAGTGGTGAAACTTGAAATTCTCAGTGGTTAACTTGAAATTTTCAGTAGTGAAACTCCAAATTCATAGTGGTTAAAAATCAAATTCTCAGTGGTGAAACTTAAAATTCTCAGTAATGAAACTTCAAATTCTCAGTGGTGATACTTCAAATTCTAAGTGGTGATATTCCAAATTCTCAGTAGTGAATTCTCGAATGGATGGCCTCTGAAAATTTTATATTAATGAATGATGGTAAAATACCAACCTTTTGTAGAAATGAACAACTTTCATATTTAGACGTCACCATGTGCTCAGAGACCGTCGCTGGAACAACGCAGAAATGGAAAGTAATAGACGACATGGAATCATTGAGCGACCACCGCTACATATACTTTGAAGTAGGCGAAAATTTAGCTGACGAACCTACACCCCCTAGCCGAAGATGGAACATTAAAAAACTAAACAAAGAAAAACTACTGCCAAAATTTAATGACGAGTCGTGTTCTATTAATACACCAACAGACCTAATGAGAGCATTAGAAACAGCCTGTGCTTACTCTATGCCACAGCAAAAACCAAGCCACAAAAAGAAAGTTTACTGGTGGAACGAAGAAGTAAGAGATGCCCGTAGAAAATGTATAGCTGCAAGAAGAAAATACACAAGAAAGCGCAGATCAGAGCCAGGATCCATCACAGTCACCATACTGCATAAAAACTACTCAGAAGCAAGGAAAAAGCTAGCACACACAATAGAAAAAAGCAAGAAAGATGGGTGGAAAAAAATATGTGACGAACTTGAAGAGGATATCTGGGGAACCGGCTATAAAATAGTCACACAAAAAATCCCAACCCATAAACCAGCTATACCTTCAGACCTAAAAAACAAAATTTTAGATGCACTTTTTCCAATTCACAACCAATCACAATGGAGTGATATCTATGTCGCAATAAATGCAGAAGAGCAGTTCACAATAGAAGAACTAGTTGAAACATGCATCAATCTGAAAAATAAGAAAGCTCCCGGGGCAGACGGAATCCCCACCGAAGTATTAAAGATTCTGATAATGGAACAACCAAATATTTTCTTGAAAATATTTAATAACTGTCTTGCTGAGGGCTACTTTCCCCGAGAATGGAAAATAGGAAAAGTTGTGCTGCTTCAAAAACCTGGAAAACCTGAAGATACACCCTCATCCTACAGGCCAATTTGCTTACTCAGCACGACAGGAAAAGTCTTGGAGCAACTAATAACGAAAAAATTAAATTACACACTGGAAAGCAACAACAAAATATCTCCAAATCAGTTCGGTTTCCGCCCAAAAAAATCAACCACAGATGCTGTCAATAAAGTCGTAAATATGGCTAAAAAAGAGCTGAAAAAACCTGCAAGAAAGAGGAAGCTATGTGCAATCATCACAGTGGACGTGAAAAATGCTTTCAACAGCGCTCCATGGTGCAAGATAGTGGATGCACTGAATAGAAAAAACATTCCCCAATATCTTGTAAGGATCATACAGAGCTACTTTACAGACAGACGAATAGAAATTCCTGAAAACCATATCAACAGGGGCATGACATCGGGCGTACCCCAGGGGAGCTGCGTCGGGCCGGTGCTCTGGAATGTGCTATATGATGATGTTCTGAAAGTAACAACAGAAGAAGACGTAACACTAATAGCCTACGCCGACGATCTGGCAATCATAGCAATGGCACAATCAGAAGAAAACCTAGAGATAAAAGTAAATGTAACACTTCAGCAAATAGCAGACTGGATGCGCTCCACAGGACTCACTCTAGCACCTGAAAAGACCGAAGCACTTCTTATAATAGGGAAAAAAGACCACTAAACATACAACTCGATGGTAACCAAATCAACATAAAAAACGATATAAAATACCTTGGCGTTATCCTGGATAAGAAGCTCAACTTCCACGCACACTTGCAACACATCGTAAAAAAAGCTAGAATAGCAACAGCAAGCTTATCCAGAATACTGCCAAGACAAGGAGGCGCCGGAGAAAATAAAAGAAGAATACTGCAGAACGTGTCCAATTCTGTGATCCTTTATGCAGCACCGGTTTGGTCGTTCATCACGGACAAGATCACATACAGACAAGCATTAATATCGGAACAGAGAAAAATGTCTTTAAGGGTGTGTAGAGCTCACAGAACAACAGCCACTGAAGCAGCCATGGTAGTTGCAAGAACTATCCCCATTGATCTTCTTGTCAAAGAAAGGAAACAATGCTACACAAAATCAAAAGAAGAAAGAGCTGAAGAACGAATAACAACGATGAATAAGTGGCAAGAAGAATGGAACAAAGTAGAAAGAGGACTATGGACAAGAAGAGTAATACCATTCATAAAGCCTTGGTTTGAGAGAAAGTTTGGTGAAACCAATCAGTATTTAACCCAAGCTCTGACTGGACATGGTAGTTTCAACTACTACCTGTTCAAAATCAAGAAAAAGCCAAATCCAAAATGCTACTTTTGCGAAGAAGATGACACAGCAGAACACACCATATTCCACTGTCCTAGATGGACGACACTTCGAACAGAAACGGAGGAGATGGTCCAAAGAAATCCGACACCAAGCAATCTTGTTACAACAATGCTAGAAAATAAAGGACAATGGGAAAAAGTCAATAATATGATATCTGAAATCATGATAGAGAAGGAGGAGCGTGGTAGAAGAATGGACAACAATAACTAAATAAAAAATAACAAGAGCTTCCTGAAGAAATATCAACATTGTTCCAGGAAATACTAAAGAAGAACGGGGGGGTTTTTAGCGGGTGAGCCGACAGAATTGGTGCCCTTCAAGAGGGGCGACACACCATACCCTGCCGGCAGGCAAATTCTCTGTGGTGAAACTTGAAATTCTCAGTGGTGAAACTTCAAATTCTCAGTGGTAAAAATTCAAATTCTCAGTGGTGATATTTGAAATTCTCAGTGGTGATACTCCAAATTCTCTGTGGTGAAACTTGAAATTCTCAGTGGTGAAACTGCAAATTCTCAGTGGTAAAAATGTGGTGAAACTTGAAATTCTCTGTAGTGAAACTTGAAATTCTCAGTGGTTATACTCCAAATTCTCTGTGGTGAAACTTGAAATTTTCAGTGGTGAAACTTCAAATTCTCAGTGGTGATACTCCAAATTCTCAGTGGTAAAAATTCAAATTCTCAGTGGTGAAACTTGAAATTCTCAGTGGTGAAACTTGAAATTCTCAGTAGAGAAACTTCAAATTCTCAGTTTTAAAAATTCAAATTCTCAGTCGTGAAACTCAAAATTCTCAGTGGTGACTTCAAATTCTCAGTGGTGATTCTCCAAGTTCTCAGTGATGACACTTCCAATTTTAAGTGGTGATATTCCAAATTCTCAGTGGTGATTCTCCAAGTTCTCAGTGGTGATATTCCAAATTCTCAGTGGTGATTCTCCAAGTTCTCAGTGATGATTCTCCAAGTTCTCAGTGATGATTCTCCAAGTTCTCAGTGGTGATTCTCAAAGTTCTCAGTGATGATTCTCCAAGTTCTCAGTGGTGATTCTCCAAGTTCTCAGTGGTGATTCTCCAAGTTCTCAATGGGTGATACAACAAATTATTCCCCAAAATCTTTGTGTTGTGTTGCTGCAAATTCTCGGATCCAATAACTGCATTGCCCTCCTCCACTGGCACGACATTAACAATGTGGAAATAAGTCACAGAGAATATTCTCAACATCCCTACCCCTCATGTCTTGCCTAAGCTATCTTTGCCGTCTTCCATCTTTGAGTCTTTGTATCTTCCTTCTACCTCTCCTTCCATCTCTCTTCTTCCTCTGGAGACAAAACAGGAAGACAGAAGAAAACCAAATATCGGAGGGAAAGAAAAAGGGAAGAAACCTCGACGAACAGATGAAGAGATCGAATGAAAACCCCAAAAAATGGAAATCCGCAGAGATGAAAAATTCATAAGCATGAAAGCATGCGATGTTGTGCGATGTCTTGATCTATGGATTTTCGAGTTCAGAGATTCATGTCTAAATAAGGAATAAATAAAACAACTTTTGAGGAATGAAATGATATACCTAGAAGCATAACGATCTTTATTATTTATAGGTAGGTAGAATAAATGAGGCGGCCATTGCAAAACGTTGCAAGTGCCAAAGCCACCATAAATTCACTTTTTTATAGAAATGCGTTGTAAAAAGCTTCACAAGGTATCAAAAAGAAAATTTATTTTATAATTTTTTTGTAGTGATGAAAATTTGAACTAATGCTTGTGCGTGTAAGTACCATGGTGTAAAAAGTTTCTAGCATGTATTGTTTAAACTTATAACAATAATAATAATGTGTTTTTTGTGTTATTATATCACAATTTTAGTGGGTAGCGCAGAATTATAGGACTTTTCCGTATCTTTAATATCCCAATATCTTTTTTACTTTCCTTATCCTATAATAAGGAAAGTATTGTATTCGTCGAAAATTTGACCTACCCAGCTTTTCACATTTCTGGACGAATCATAGCCTCGGGATACCAAAAAAATTGTTTTCAGCTATTGGTCCGTGCGTCTGTCTGTCTGTCTGTGTGTGTGTGTGTGAACAGGATATCTCAAGAACGGTAAGAGCTAGAGACTTGAAATTTGGTATAGTAATTAATTTTATACACCAGACGAACCATGAAACTTTTGGTTGAAATCGGCCGCAAAATGCGGCCGCAAGGCCGCAAATATTGGCCGCAAGCGCCGCTTCTATGAATTGCTTAAAGATACAAAAATTTTTTGAGAACAACATTTTCTTAGATTAAAAAAATAATAGGGGTCTCCTCTGATCATTTTTTTGATATCTTGAACTTTTTGGACCTCGGCCCAATTTACTGGTATTTTGGGGGGGACCCGCTCTGACTAACTTTTGTATTATTCATCCTAGATGGGCATTGTGACATATCAAATCCAATAATTTTGAGGTGCTGATTACGAATTTGGCTTTGATTTTTAGCTAACTGTTACCTTTGAGTCACCAGTGGCTTTTGGTCCTGTTCCTATTCGTAATATGATAAGGAAAGTCGTGTGATGTTTACACCAGATTTTTTGCCTATAAATCCGCCACTCGTCGCTGCTAACATTAAATCAGCTACTCATTTTTGCTCACGAGGTATGAGTGGACCCCTAACACCCAAGTACAGAGCAGAAAAATCCTGCCCTGCTGGGGATCGAACCCAGGTCAGCGTGCGTGCAATGCCTAGCGCGCTAACTCACTCGGCCACGGTGACTACTGTATTTTTCAAACATGAGTTTTGACTTGAACATTGGTACTTACAAACGTTTGCATTTACATTTCTGGTGGTACTTACAACGTTTTGGACTTTGGGCAACCTTAGCCGATTTTTCTTTTTAATTTTGTACCAATCTGATTAGTTTTTTTTTTTTTTTTTTTTTTTTTTTTTTTAATAACACGAAATGTTTCTCGTCCTTGTGAACCAACAATAGTTGACACTTTTTTTTGTATGACATCTTTTTCCAGAAAAAAGTTTTTGTCCCTCCTGTAAAAAAAAAAAAAAAAAAAAAAATTCCGGCTCTTAGAACGTTTTGTCGTGACACGCCTCACATGGATGTGTTTTCGTCAACAGTCCCCAGATAGATGTAGGAACAAGATTATTCAAAGGTCATTAAACGCTTTCGGAAAACTGCAAGCTAGCCCAGGCTTGTTATTCTTGTTAAAGTTGTTGGCTCCTCTGTTCCCCTCATCTACCGTTTACCCCTCGAGAACCACAGAAACCACACCACATAGCCTGGTGACGTCTAGTGACGAGCAATCAATTTGAAAGCTACCCAATCCGCCCGGAGCTGCAGTGCACAGGGGTTGAATATAATGCAATAGAAGTAAGATAAACACAAGGGTAATTATTTTTAAATAAACGAAGGCATCAACTTCAGGGAGGCCTACGCGCCCCTCTCTGCTCTGCTTGCATTAAGATTACAATAATCCTTGGGCATACACCACGGCTGTAGGCAGTCTATTGGAGAATGTGTAACAAAGCCTTTCCAAAGAGGAAGATGAATTTGTGAAACCAAATGATGCTAATAATTTTAAACCCCGCGATGTATAATTCCCGCTTGTTGTTTGTTCAGTGGAGTTGTCCACTAGAAGGGGAGGGACGGCAGTCCTTACAACACTGTCAAAGGCATTTCAGAAATCACGAGATGAACAATTGAGGATCTATATGGATTTCGGATCTTATAAAAAGTGTTATAGTTATAATGCAAATATTTTCTTCCATATTATATATACTTGCTGCTATTAGCCTGTTTAGTAACTATTCCATCAATTTCATTGATTTTGTTTTACTTTGATTCAAAAGGTAAACTGTACGCTTTTTGGGCTTCAGAAAAGCACTTCAAACTGCGTTTTCTATTAATTACCCGTTAATTCCTCCCGACTTGAATACTAAACAAAACCTATGCACCAGAATGGTTGTGGCGTAATGGTTCTGACTACTGCCCGTAGTCCAGAGTTCCCGAGTTCAACTCATGGTTGGGGCAGACTTTTCGAAGAAAATTCTGTCCCTTCCAAACACGTGAGGCTGGCATTTCCGGCCCTACCCAGGCTGGGTGAGGTCAATGTGGGTAGCTGGTACGATTCCCAGCGAATGGAGGGTAAAACCCCCGTCCTGACTATCTATCTCAATCAAGACGTTAAAACCAAATAGAATCAACTGGTCACAATAGATCTAATTAGGTCGCAGTGTTAATTGTAAGGGTTTCACTGAAAACCCTGCAACCAGGTCAGATAATAATAAAAATAAAATGCACCAGAACGAAATAAATTATGAAATTAGTGAAACTCGATCTAATTTATGTGAGTGTCGCCGTTACAAGATAAATAAAAAATAAATTAAAATATTAAAAAGATATTATTTTTGTTCTAAATATTTTAAAATAAAACATTCACGGGAGAAGAAGCGTTAAATCGTTACGATGATAGTTGACGTGTTTCCAAGATAAACAGCGGAATCATACGTTCTTGCGTTCAATACAGAATCTACAGGGTGGGGCAGATCTGAGGTTCGAACCCAGGACAATAGGTCAGATTTTTTTTTTCTCAGCATTTTGTCATATTTGTACAGTTTTGTTGTAATTGAAAATGTAAATAGGGCTAAACCCGTCAATAAACACCCGTCTACCTGGCATTATTACATTAAAATTATGATTTGAAAAGACTGCTTTAGTATGGCTAGTCAAGAATACTGTCGTGCTGGTCTGAAATTTCTACGAGAACATCTGCCAATATTATTGCTATTTTTTAATTCCAAAACATTAAATCGGTAACTACCATTAGAAAAGTTTCGTGCTTTGGCAATTTTTTTCCATCTGCCGCATAGATGCCTATAATACAAGTTCAATTTTAAAGTTAGTCGTTTTCAGACACTCTAACTCATTGACTTAAAACACACAGGTAATACTGACTACAGAGACTTCATATTAGGTGACAACTCTATCAACAGGAACACTCAATTCCATCTGTACGCTGAGCTCAAGTGATAACATTGTCAGCAGGAACTCATTCAGCAGAGGAGCTTTCTATTGAAGTATGCTAAACAGATTGGGATATGCTAAACAGATGACGAGCACAGGGCGGTTAATCTTCTCACCGCTCAAACATACACCGTCGCCGCAAGATAAAGGGATCAACGCTAATAACTCCATTGTGTCGCAAATACCACAGGAAATGAAACTCGAGCAATATTGTTGTATTTTCGTTTGAGTTGGAACAGAAAGACGATGGGTAGGTGTGTGAGGAGAAACAAAAAAAATATCTGGAAAAGAAAGCCAAGAAAGGAAACTTTTATTAAATTTTATATCTGCCTGGCCTACATCTCGTGGACCACATAAATATCTAGGTAAACAGGTACCACGTGTATTGTGTATTAAAGTCCTCGAACTATTTGGATAGTAATTTTAAAAAAAAACACTGGATTTTTTAATGTTGCCAGAAACTTATTTTACTTTTGAAACAAGGTTCTGAAACCAAGTGAGTTTATCATCAACCAAGCTTTATTTTCACATTTATTATACTAAGCATACTTACCTATTTACCTGTACTTTTTAACAGCTGAGAAAGATAGTGCATAAGGGAGGGGGAGAGAAAGGAGAGAGTATATCATAGCTGATTTCAAAAGTGATAGAAAGATAATAATAAATACTTCCATACTTATTTAGATAGCCCGATTAGGACAAAAGAGACCCTTTGCCCAGTAGTTATTCTTTTGTCATGATTATGTGGTCAAATTCTCAAATAAATTTTTAAAAATCATACATTAGGTGGGACTCAAACCAACGCCAACAGATCCCCACGCTACCTGGATTAAAACAGACCAGCGCCTAAGCTACTCGACCACCAATGCATAAAGATATAATTTAGTTTTAGAGGTCCATTTTGGAAACATATATTTATATCAACAGCAACTTAAACACTAATGGGCTATTCGTTCCATAACTGCCGTTGTTTAAAAAGAAATAGCTAATCGCCATCTTCAAATTACCCATTGTGAAGATAAGCCATACCTCATAAATCGATAAATCACAAACGCAACGCAGCAACTCGTACGAAGAAAGTCGAGAACCCCATTGAGTTTCATTTGTTGACATTAGTTCCAAGTGTTTGGCGACCACCACTGTCCAGTCAGCATGACAGAGGCTAATGTGTCATGGCGAGCTAGTGAGTAGCGCTACTCACTGCACGCCACCTTGCTCCTCAGCCTCACTCTAACAAAACGCTTCACACTTGTGTGGAAATTTCAACAAACATTATTTCGATATTAACCCTTTGATCTAACGAGACATACGTGTTGTGTTGATTGAGTTTAATGAAGAGTAAGTTTACACTCGTTAGAATAATGGCTACCCATTCCGCAAAAAAATGCTAGGACTTATTGTCAACAGCCGAGTTTGAACTTACTCACATAGTACGAGGTTAGTAGTCAGCTCTTAGACCACATGGGTTCACTTCTGCATGTTAAGTCCATATCAATATTCAATTAGTTTCATGTCTTATCGATGAAGATGTTCTTTTGGGTGGAAATAAGTAGAATAATATGAACATTTTTTTAATGTATACCTCCATTAATAGGGTTTTCTAAAGCCCGAATTATGAAACAGGATTAGATTAACTAATCTTACACTATCCCTTAACACGCCCTCTGATGGGAATTTCAACGAATCACAGCGCTCTATATCAGCTATGAAAGTGTGGCTAGGATTAAAAATCCTAGATATCCTGTTTCATAATTTGGTCCTAAGTGATCTAATAATATATGTACTCCTAATTCAGCATCTGTGATGAAGAGACTAAAAACAAATACCTCAACGCCCGAATTGTATCCAGTGAGGCGATTAACGTCATTCTATTTCGCTGCAGTTTTGAAATGTGGCGCATCTTGCAGAATCATGCTGTTCTGAAAGTGCATACCTATAGATTCTATGAAATTTTTACACTTACCCATTTATTGTTCTATTATAAATCCACATCATTACTGTACACTGTGTACACTATATGAGATGTATCTATTTGTGATTCTGAATAGAAAAGTTTCATTTGATTAATTTCTCATATTGAAGGCAAAATATTAAAGTAATAATAATACTCTTAAGTGAAAGGTAACCACCAGGCGAGGTTAGTGCTCAAAGAATTTTCTACCACCTAACCCTCAGAGTCTTCTACCATCAAATTAATGAGGAAAATTCATGCACTGGGTGGGATTCGAACCAACGGATCGCTACGCTACCTGGATTACCAGGTATTTCGCATGAATTTCGCCGTACATTTTCACTGTCACCGAAAGTGACTCCCCCCGTTGAGTGCCTCAGCATAACGTGGGTGACCCGAACTTCAGAACATCGAGAAGATTGTGACAAGCCGATTGACAGCTCATACTCATTACACACAGGGCCTGTATCCCATTCCAACACCAAATGCATCATTTCAAATTTCCCAAGTGACGTATGAAGACAATACAGGCCAGAAATTTCGTAGCCATTATTCAACAGCTACTTTAGTCTGTATTTTAGATTGCCCATCCAGTTTTTCAATAGATGAACAAAAAGAGACACACTAGTTTCGTCTGTTTTTTCCTCCTTCTCATTAATTAGGTGCTGTATGAAAACAAGAATATCTTAAAGAACCTCGTGAAAGTGACAAAAACGTTGATATTTACAAATTCTTTGCCGATTTACAAAGAAAATTACCTACCTTATAGAATTAGTCTTGGGTTACTTGAGTACGAGGGCTGAAGATCAAATACTAATTCTGTTAATATGCCTCCCTGCTACTGAAATTTAGTTCTCTGAGCTCCAGATATCCCTGGACAGCCGCTGTTACTTAATGGTCCTCATCAGTTATCCAGATCTCAGTACCATGAAGGTATTGAAGGTGTGGTGAAAAAGTTTTCAATGATAATTAAAGAAAATATTTCTCTAGAGGAGAACCAATCGATTTTAGGCAATCAATTATAGGAAGAAGAAACAGCAACCCACATTCTCTTCGAGTGTGAAGTGCTGGGCGACAGGAGATTTAGGATTTTTGAATCCAGTTGTCTCGATCTCCATGATCAAGAACACCTCGTCCAGAGACTGACTCTACCCATGAAGGGAACAGACTTCTGGATATAGGGTGTTCAGTATTGCACAACCTCTCCCAACTAAGCCCAGACGGGCCGTCAAAGGCACACGACTGGGAAATAGGATGAGATGCGGCCTAGTAAGATGAGATCTTACTAGGTCGCAGTGTTAATGGTATGGAGTTTTATCTAAAACCCTACAACCAGGTCACATAATAATAATTAAATAGTTCTCTAAGATAAGGAAAGTAAAAATAGTTCTGAAATAAAACATATAATATGTACTCTCCATTATCAGGATGGAATAGACTTAGAATTCAATGGAATCAGTGGAAACAAGGGATGTTATCCTCAATGAGGACTGGCACTAGCAAGACGAAAAAAAAGTACACATCTTGTCTAAAAATATGATCTTTGAGTGAGATTTATGTAGATATTATGTCACAAATTGATGATCAGGAAGTATGAACACTTGAAGAGTGTCAGTAAAGTAACTGATGCATGTGCAAGGAAACATAGTTTATCAAACGTTTGATAGTGAATCTTATACAGTTGATAAGTAACTAAGTTTTATCAACTGTATAAGATTACTCTGCAACTGTACAACCTTATGTTTTATCTACTTTCCCTGGAACATGTGGATGTACTAAAGCTTTGTCTATCTGAGTAATGAATTTTCAGGTAATACTTGTGAAAAAATAATGATATCAGATCTATTGTTTTTCTGAGGTTGGAGCAGTTCATATACCTGAGCCCAAATTTCAGTTGGTACGGTGAAATTTTGTCTAATACCTATTAGGAAGTCTAATATTGAAAAATATTTTTTAAAAAAGACGCTTATATTGTAATGTTATCAGTTATCACGTATTAAAAACTAGTTGTTCCAATGAGGTATATGGCCATACATTTTTGTATTATGCTGGTTTAATATCAATCACCAAGATTGCTAAGACGTGACAACTATTCGATTGAATTAATAGCAAGTCTGTAATCTATAAGACAAGTAATTTTTTATACTTATATATTTTTAAATCGTTTCAAAGTATTGAAAGGATATCCAACATAAAGCAACGAGTTTGAGAGATGCCCGAATTAATTTACATGTCAACACGCTCACAAGCATGTGGCATACTCGTGGAATCCCTCAGAAGTCCCGAGTTCCGAGTTAGACTTTTTCCTGACAAGGCTGTAATATTTCTTCGGCAAGTGTGCATTAATCATTTTATATAAACTGTGAATTGAAACGCTAATCATTGTATCATCACACGAGAACAATCAAAATCTACCACTCGAAGACTGAAAATACCGTTCTTATTGCTGAATTTTAACTGAATAGTGTCTTCAATTTTCTCCTCAAGCCTACATTAAGGAATGATAACTAAAACATCATAGGTGAAGATAAAGATGGCGTTTATTCTGAGAACAATTTTCTTCATTTTCATTTCTCCTAATAGAAAGCCAGATGGACTAAGAAACGCACTCCATCCTAACCAAGATACCCGTACATCTTGTGATCCTGTTCACTCAAATTATTCTGCTGTTTAAACCGGAAGTAGATTAACTTTTCGAGGTTTGCAGATTTGATCAACTCCTTCCTCTTCACCCACTCCAAGACCAGTCTCTCTGTTTCTTTGTTGTATTCCATCGTATCTACTGCTTCATCCGAGCGAGGTGTTTTCGGTGTCTTGACAGAGGGCACTTTTGTCTTTACGGGATTCTTTGATTTAACTTTCATAGGAACTTTTGGAGAAATAATTTTTAATGGACGATCAGCAGTCATTTTAACATTCACTGAATTTGCTGTCGAACCTGAGTTATTTACCTTCACACCCATTGCTTTCTTCTGAATAGCACGGCCCATCAGCCTTCTCATATTGGATGAGATGGTGTCTTTGTAATAGCAGGATTGGTTCTCTATGTTGCGACACATCATCTCGTATTTATCTCCATCTACACACGGATAGATGAGACGAAAGTTGCCTCTGTGGGATTTCTCCCATGCCCATTGCTTATTCAGGGACCATTGCCTTTTCTCTTCCCATTGTTTTTCCAACTCAAGACGTTCGCGTCTCATGTCGGATTTCTTCCGTCCTGGTCGTCGTAACAAGCGCTTCTTCTGCTCGAAACGCTCCTCCTGCAGCACTTTCCTACGCGCTGAGAACTTGAGACGACAAAGTTTGAACGTATCGTGCAGTACTCTCTGCTTGATCTCAACATCGAGCGCCGTGTCTGTGAAGAAGCTGGGCGAGTGGTTGATCTCCAACACGTATGGGTTAAGCTGATCATCAAGTAGAATATCAAACCCTAGCAGCTGGAAGCATGCAGTGTGGTAGCAATGACTTGAGAACACAGAGCTGTACATGCGCTTTAAACTCGGCTCAGCAGATAGAATGGACTTGATAATGACGTCATCAATACGAGCCCATGTCTCTTTCACATTGTAGCCGTTCCGATCCAGCCACTCGTTGACGGTCGAAATCTTCCGCTTGCTTCCTATCTCTCCGTCGTACACAAAGTCGTTCGATTTCTTGTTTACAGAGTAGTTGGTCAGATGCATGAATCTATTCTTCAAGTTCCCTGTGATGGGTTTCTCGTACTTGACAGTAGCAAAGCGCACCAGGCCAGCACTGTGCGTGTAGATCCTCAGCGGATCACATGACGTGATGAGGGTGTACACGCGGATGTCAAACTTATATCCATCGATCAGGAATGGATTGTCGATGTACTCCTGGCAGATGTACCTCTTGTTTGGCTCCATCTGAAGGTGCCTCAAGTTTCTCACGAGGAAGATGCCGTGTCCATTGCTTCCGTTGTCAGGTTTTATTATCAACGCGCTCTTTTTTCGTTTGAGCGAAGCGCGGACTTTAGAGTAATCCTGAGGTAGTATCCAGGTTGTTGGGAAAAAGTTGTAGTCCTTTGGGAATTCATCCTTCATGAGGTTCAAGTTGGTGGCGAGGGCATTCTTGCGACAGAGCTCGGTGATGCGAGGGAAGTGGTTGGTGCGCTGGAACCTCTTCAGCCTGAGGTGCGTCTCCTGGTTGATACAAGGGTCGGACCAGAGAACATCCCAATCAGTTTCGTAGGGTACAATGCGCATGCCACATTCTTTGGCAACCTGCCCCACTAG
The DNA here is from genome assembly GCA_024516035.1 of Bactericera cockerelli. Lineage (NCBI taxonomy): Eukaryota > Metazoa > Arthropoda > Insecta > Hemiptera > Triozidae > Bactericera > Bactericera cockerelli. The sequence goes on from CM044959.1 coordinate 33,203,964, forward strand.
ATCGTAGCTACACAGGTCGAGACAGATACTAGCTTTAGCTCTCGGTCGGATTGAAATGGATTTTTTAGTGTTTGAAACGACGTTACTGTTTGAACTAACGATCGATGGAATTGAAGATACGCTGACGAAAAGAAGAAGAACAAAATATAAACATTATGATAAATATAGTGTTGGGTTAACAAAATTTTGAATGGCAAGGTGAGAAATAATAGCAGTAGTAACTTTAAGTTCTGATACTTAAAATGGTAAGTGATGAATTGATAATTGTTATGTTGGTCGAAAACATAAATTTTTGAATAGTTATTAGATAATTGTGGAGTAATGTCGACCTGCATCAATGGAAACACTCCCTGTATTCATTGATTAGATCACGGGAACCAAGGGAATTACAAATTATTTACTTAGAGCAGGTATCCTCTGTAGTGTCACTTTCGCTCTCGAGGTCCTCGGAACTGTCGAGAACTTCTACTTCTTCGTCAGACTCGTCACTTTCACTACTAGAGCCACCATTTCCGCTTTCTGATGCACTCGTGGAAGATGAAGAGGTTTGGCAGAACTGTTCGTAGAATTTCCCCCACTTGAAATGTCCGCATTTATGCTGACAATGCTGACCTACGCATGATGCTGAAAATGAGGAGAACTCTCTAAAAAGGGCCATAACCGGAAGTTGGTTTCAAGAAAAAGTCTTCTGATAAAGTTTTCAAATTTATGTAACGACCTCCTGATTTTAATTACGGGTGTAAGATTTTGCTGGTTACTGACACAAATATTCATGAACTTTTCTTGTTCATAAGTATTAACTTTTACGTCGAGACGTGAATCGATAATTTTATTATTTCCACTGTAATAGATCTCAGAACTCAAAAAGTTCCATTTATTACCCATCAAAGGATCAGAGAAAAGGCGACTACGTTTGATAACTAGCCGAGTATCAACTAGATTTCGGAAGTCATAGGTTGGTCAGATTCAGCCTTTGGTTAATCAATAACAAAACAGCCACATTTCTATTTATTTATTGAAAATGTTATAATTAACAGTCTATAAAACTTAAAAATATGTAATTAGTAGGTAAATGAGATGGTGGAAATATGGCTTCAGAGAGAAGCTATCCAGCGCCAACACTTCCAATCAGATTTGAACTGCTTGGGTTGTTTAGGATCAGATTGAGGCTGCCAAAGTTCCAACTGCAATATCATATCATTGATGAAATGATGTTCAAACTCCCTGGTATAAGGTGTAACTAATTAGTGAATTAGGTGGATAGGCCTTTCACTCACAAAGACCTTCTTACTACTTACAGTGACCCGGTGTATCCCTTTTTGACATGATAACACTGCCTTTGAAACTCGCGATTTTAAAATATCGGCACAAAAATTTCGAAATTTCCTAAACATCTTCCCTGATTGAAGGTTGAAGTTAGGCACTATCAGTCCTATCGGGCTGGGAATTTAAAAATCGTCTTTGGCCAAGTACCTCTGTACCAGACCAGTGAATCTTCAAATAGTTTCAACAGTGGATACTATTGTTGTTTCATATAAAATTATGGATTAACAATAATATCAACAAAAGTTTTTACTTCTTCAGTTTACACTTCACCTGCTTGACTGATAAACCAGCTATCCATAACTCATAATAACCGTAAGTACCGCAACCAGTCAGAAAGATGCCGAAAACGATGGATTTCACAGACATTTTGGCTCTGGTGGTTTGGGCTATAACCGGAAGAAGTAAAGGTTTGAAGAAGTTCAATTCTAGTTTTTGTTTTTTTTTTTTTTTGTTTCGAAAGGTACAAGTACCTAAACTTTTAGTCGTACGTTCTTGATGTGTAGCTAATTTATAGAACTCTCAGGATTCTAAGGTAGTTAATGAAAAAGATATTCAGAATCTGTTTTGAATTTATTACATATTTTTTATTAATATTACTATGCACAATGGATATGGATACTCAATAGAAAGAAATTACATTTTTACACAATTTATAAACACAATGACAATATTGGGTTACCTAACTCTACATAAAACTTGTGGCAAAAAAAAAGATAGAGGAAGTCGTTTTTGGAGTCTATCATGGAGTGCCATTTCTTTTCCAATTTATTGTTTTAAACTCTAGGCATAATAATAATAATAATTGTGATTAACTTTAACTTGATCGAACTCAATTTGTCCCAGATCTAAGTCCCTATGGTCCAGATGATAAGGTCTAACCTACTTCCAGGTTTCATTCAAACTGCTGGACTTCTTGCACGAGACTTTTTTAATTATTTTCAAACGTACCAATCATGGTACAGCACAGTTACATGAAGATTTACTATTAATCTTAAAAATTAACAGGGTTTTTTTCTTCTTTTTTTTTTGTTGTGAGTATCACGCCACAAATTATAATTACGATCAAAAAAAATCTACAGAAAACATTGCAAGTACTCGTATAGTTTAGTTGAACTCATAATAGTAAAAACCCACAAAAATTTATTTATACTTTATACGTAAAATATGGTATACAAGATTTTATGGTACATATTTTTTATTTGAAAAAGTTGAGAGAAAAAAACCCGTTAGCAAATTTTAAAGGATTGCTGACACTCCATGGTTTTTCATTAAATTCTCTGCATTTTTTTGTACGGCCATTATACTAATTTATGTAACTATTTTACTTATCTACTTGATTTATCTGAAAACACAGTCAAATGGGAGTTTTTTTTACACCTTTTAGCAAAAGATCTACTTACTGAGATTGGTCTTTTTTATAACATAGATACGTAAAAGCGAATACCTACCTAATATCCAAAGTATGTATCAACATGAACTGTTTTGAAAGCCTCACTGATATAATTTTAATTTTATTATCTAATAATAATTCTTATGAACTCTAGTTATTTACATTGTTTTACACAATATGTATACAATAATGACTAGAATAACACTTTTTTTTACACAATAACATCCAATAAATCAGTAATAAAAACTGACAGAGATCCTAAGGAAATTAAATACAAACTTGTTTTACTTATTTCTGTCCAAATTTTCTTTGTTTGGCCTAAAGAAATCTATGTTTTGTTTGTGTTAAAAATAGTTTTACTTCTGTTGAAAAATAAATGATAAAAAATACATAGATTACTTTAAAGTCTTTGGAACTAGATACATATATAGCAATCTTTGTCATATGATTGATGATTACTTTATAATATGTTACTCAGAAGCTACATATTATTTTCATCCTTTTTTTCAGCATTCTTTTATCCCGAGTGTATCTGGAGAATAATAATAAATTTATGATCGACAATACAAATTACAGATATTATTCATTTTATCATTTATCAAGTCAAGTTAGTCCAGTGAGATATAATTGAGAAATCTTGTCTCAATACTTACTAATGTCATGCTGGTGTTGATAGTAATGAACGACAGAGGGTGCAGATCGGAATCCTATCTGACAGTTACCATTTCCAGGGATCGTGGCGGACTCGAAGATGTCCACTGGAGGTCCGCTGCCGGGGATGGCGGCGTGGTCTGAGCTGTACCAGTGGTGTCTGTTAGAGGCTGTGGCGCCTGTGGAGTCCTCGCCGAAGCTCTGGTAGTAATGTCGGTAGTTGCTGGATTGCCCCATCACCAAGTCTGTGGCGAGGAGGTCCATCTGGTCCGCTGGGTTGGGCTTGACGTCCTGCAGGTGGCTCCCCATGCAGGACGTGGTGACCCCGCACGGCTCCCGCTTGCACGGTTTCATCTCCTTCAGACCCATCAGCTTCTCCTCCGTCTTCTTCAGGATGTTCTCCTGCTGCAGGAGGTGCGCCTGGTGCACGTGCTGTCTCTTGATGGCGTCCTCCTTGTCCTTCATCACGTCCTTCTTCTTGAAGCGTCGCCGCCTCCTCAGGTAGGACCCGTTGTCGAACATGTTGTACGAGTCAGGGTCCAGGGTCCAGTAGCTGCCCTTGCCTGGCTTCTTGTCGTCCCGCGGGATCTTCACGAAGCACTCGTTGAGGCTGAGGTTGTGGCGGATGCTGTTCTGCCAGCCTTGCTTGTTCTCCCTGTAGTACGGGAACCGCTCCATGATGAACTGGTAGATCCCGTTCAGCGTGCAGCGCTTCTCCGGCGCGTTCTGGATGGCCATGGCGATGAGGGCGATGTAGCTGTAGGGAGGCTTGACCATGTCCTTGCCGGCGACCATCTGCTGGGAGTAGGGTCCGCCGGAGTAGGCACTGTAGCGGGAGTAGTGCTCGTAGTAGCTGGGGGGATCTGGCTGGGGGAGTTGACAGAGTAGCTAGGGGTGTGGTGGGGCGGGGGTGTGCCGGTAGTAGGCACTGTGCTGGTCCGTGAACAAGGGATGCATGTTGAGGGTAACGGGGGTAAGCTCAGAGTATCACAATACAGCCGGTATTTATTTTCTTTGCAATGCAAAGCGTTTTCTGTGAAATGACGTGATAAATAATCCAATGATGTTTAGATGAACTATTAGATTAACATTTAATTTCCATAGGTTTTTATAACATATTAACTACACCAAAAATTTATTTTATCTGCTTATTGTATTTTTACAATATTTAATAAAGTAGTTAATTAGTTAAGTAAGCAATGTACAGAAGCATTATATCACAGGATTCACGTCAGGGTTGAAGAGATAAAACTTGAAGAAAAAATATTTGCAAAGGATGACAAAAAATAAATAAATTAGATTCTTTGACCTTGTTATCTAGTAATTAAAATGTTTATTCAGTTAAGAGTCAGTGAGTAAAAAAATTAGAAACAGAACAAAAAAGTTGTTATTCTTTGAAAATTTGCTTATTAAAACAACAGAAAAAAAAGTTGATCGTCAATTATTATCATCATGAGTTGTTTTTCTTTCCATCCACTCCTGCCATTCTTTTTAATTATTAAAGTTCAGCACATTTTTTTAGGTAAAAATTGATAATGAAAAAATAATGAAAACGGGGAAAAACAGCAGAAAAAAGAAAAGGAGATTAGGTCGTATTTTCAATAAAAACAATACAATCGACAAATTTCTTTTGGCGTAAAGCGTTTTTCATTAAAGGTAAAAAATAATCAAAACACACGATCGAGATCTATTATTTTTGCAAGGTATCTCTTTTTTTATTTTATTATTTCTGAAAACAAAATTTAGTTTACACAGCGATTAGAAGTGAAAACAAAACTCGGTCTCAACTAAACAGTTTAAACTCCCATGAAATAACAATCTTTTTCTAAAAAAATAAATACTGCTCCCGCCTCCTGCCCTATCCCTATCTCTTCTCTTTCGCTATTATTCTTTGCCCTGCCCCAAAAATAAAACCAAATACCTCCTCCCCGCTCCTCTCTTCCTCCCCTTCTTCCTCAGAGGTTTCAATGGCGAAGGAAGAGGATACACAGAGCTTTATGAAATTTGTTCAATCGTTACCTAGAGGCCAATGGAGGAGAAAATTCAGCTATAAGATGTTTTAAAGAGGACAGACTGGAGTGAGGGAGAGAGAGATAGAGATAGAAAGAGAGATAGAGAGAGAGATAGAGAGAGAGATAGAGAGAGAGATAGAGAGAGAGAAAGAGAGATAGAGAGATAGAGAGAGAGAAAGAGAGAGATAGAGAGAGAGAAAGAGAGAGATAGAGATAGAGAGAGAGAAAGAGAGAGTGCATGAAAACTGAAAAAGCAAGAGGAGTAAGGAAAAACAAAAGCCCTGACCCCTTGTTGGCTGAAGTGGCTCTAACTCGCTATTTTCAGGAGAAAAGTTCATTCTACCACTACCATCGCCTTTGACTCTTTTGAGAGTTGAAAACTAAAGGGTTAACCCAATATATTTATCGGAAAATCCCGATTTTCTTTAGCCTTTCCTTATGCTTCCTCAAAATCAAATCGAATTCGAAGCAAAGCCTCACAGTTTTGTTTGGAAAGAAAACAAAAATTTGATATTATCTTTGCTAAACACTCTTATTGTTATCACTTTGCACCTATACAATATCGGTACACCTATATACAGACGGTATGATTGAATGGTCGGTAATTGTCATTGGAGTAAATGAAATCAGAACACAGATTTTCATTCATTTTTTCAATAGAATATCCAGATCGCGAGTTCGATTCTAAAACAAATTGTTGGACAATGGAAATTTGAAAACCCATTTACTCGATCACAATCACACTACTCGAAAAAGCCATCAGAGGTATGGTCGAAGCTGTAGACTGTCGTCCTGACTCCTGACTCGACGCTTTCTCGTGCAACGAATCAATGAATTTTCGTGGATAATAGAGCAACTGTTTAGCTTGTCCAGTATCGAGGTATTTTACTAAGAGGCATGGCCGTTTCCCGGCTTTGGTCTGCCTCTGCTAAATAGGAGCTTCCGCTGTGGTCGAGTGTTCCCACCTAGCGCTACGAGTACATGGTCCCCAATTTTTTGAGGACGTTTCGGGCGAGAGTAGAAGGTTCCGCCGGAAATTACTCCTACAATCTATTATTATTATATTATGCTTTATTAGGTAAGACAAAATATATACAGTAAAATACAATGAAATTACCTATAAAGAAAAAATAAACAGATCGAACAAAGAAACAAGAACAAAAAAGAGAATAAAGCTAATGTCCTACCTAAAGGGCGGGGTTTGTCTGTGGCAATCTCTTCCACCCAACCCTTTTGCCTATCTACAATCGAAACGGTAACAGATAGGCTAGAGCTGACTTGAGTCAAACCCCCTTATACATCGCTCGGAATAGGTTACACCACTTGACCACTCGTCATCAGAGGCATGGCCGAAGCTGTGGACTCGAGTCAGATTTTGTCCATCTGATGTTACCGTTTCGGTTGTAAATTGTATAGGAGTAGTTTATGCATGGTGGAACCTGCTACTCTCGCTCGAAACGTCCGTCTAGACTCGAGACTTGACGATTCCGGGGAAACGGTTTTTTTTTTAAGCTTTATTAGGAGGACAAAGTACAGGTAACAGTATAAAATTAAGAAAAGAAAAAAAAAAAATGTACAAATGACAAAATAAATAAGTAAAAAATAAAAGAAAATAACAATAATGTCCTACCTAAAGGGCGGGGTTATTGCCTGTGGCAATCTCTTCCACCCAACCCTTCTTCTATCGAGATATTCTATGAAACGGTTCTACCGTTTGATAGAATATCTCGGGCGATACTAGGCAAGCTAAAGACTAGACTCTAGTCGGGATACCTCGGTTATCCGCCGAAACACGGCGGGTTTGTTGAGTTGGAAAGGTTGCATGGCAACTACGGCCTGCGGCAAGTTGAAGACTTTATTTTTCCACTATTTTGTACAAAATTTTAAAGGTTAGGCGCAAGGTCCCCCCTGTCTCAAAGTTCCGCTAGTTAGAAACGTCCAGCGAGGCTAGGACTTGGATGAGCGAAGAATATTTCCAGCCCAATTCAACTATTTCCAGCCCCACTCGGGCTGGGTGAGGTTAATATGTACAGCTGGTGTGTGAGGTTCCAGCGAATGAAGGGTAAAAGCCCCAGCCCGCCCTGATATTATGACCATGCAGGTGAAAGTGACGTTAAGCAACCCCCCCCCCCCTTAAATTTAGTGTCCCAAAAATGTCATAGCAATTATTGTATCAAGGCGAGTTTAAGTGGTTAATTGTGATACCTCGGTTGTAATTAGCTCACATGATTATGATTACTAACTATCCGTTACTGTTAGATACTAATTTGCTAATAGTACCTATAGACATAAAAAAAATTATCCTGGTTTGACGTGCATATCAGAATGTTGAGAAACATACTTCGTCTGATCTCTAAACGCTACTTCGACCAAGCACAACTTCAAGCTACAAGCTTTATTTCTTGTGCCTTTATCTTCATACTCATCTTCCCGAGAAGAGAACGATTCCTTCTTATCCTTTCTCGTGTCTCCATTGCGCGCACACAGCCAGGAGGCCCGGCCCCCTCGCCAATACGAGCTAAGCTAGAAGAGTAGACGCCCTCTGTGGAATTGAATAGAGGTTAACTGCTCCTCACTCCAGGGAGATAAGAGGGAGAGAGTTTCACAACTGTATGTGTCCAGCAGTGCTGGATGTGTGGGGAAAACTATATACGTGGGTAAAACTTTGTTATGGTTTGAACATTATTTATGCCGGAGACTTATTGCTGTATATGTTGTTTGTTACTAGTCATCAGTATCCAACTTCTTCTTTTTTTTCCACATCAAGTATCATTTGAAACGGAGGTTCTACCTTTATGCCCGCAGACTTATTCCTCTAAAAATGTTGTTCGTCATTAATCATTAGTTATCAGTACAGTAAATTCAGATTTTTCTCCTTTTTTGTCTGTAACATCAAGTACAAAGGTCATTTGAGAAGGAGGTTTTATCCTTAACAAGCGGGCTGTCGCCCGCTTTGCGGGCCGACACTGAAAAAAATTTTAGGTTCGTTTTTACTAAACAGTTTTGTAAAGGATTTTTAATCAAAAATTTCGTTAAAATAACAAGAAATTGATAAATCCCACTAATAGTCATTTGAGATTTTACTTGGGCGTTCGTAAGAATAATCAATCAATTCTTATAAATCGTCTGATCGTAAAACCAACTAACGTGTTAATTACCGCAATCAGAACATTAGTTATGCTTACCAAGTTCTGTTTTGCTGGATCTATTAACAATATATTGGTAAGATTTACAAAAAGTTTGGTTAAATCTAATAAAATTATTCTGTTAAAAATACCACCTGATTAGTACATGTCTGATAATTAACAAACAAAAATCGTTACTCTTACCAGATTTATATATGATAAAATACACAAAACAGTATTCGTTGGTTTAACAAGATTTTATCTAAAATTACAAAACATGTTTGTTAAATGAACCATACGGTTTCAGATTTCTGACAGATTTGTTCAGTTAAGTTTACTAAACTTTTTTGTAAAACTCGGTCGTTATGAAAATCATTTGTAGTCCCAACGAAAGTTTTGTTAATCACCCCTAGTCGATGACGGTTACAAGACTCTTTGATTAGATTTACTAAACAGAATTGTAGATTGAACAAAATTCTTGCTAAAACACGTGTGTCGAGAGACGAGAGAGACAAAAGATCTACAACAATTAATAGATACCGAAATCAATTTCAGATTCAGTTGTTTTATGTTGATTGATGGCCCTGTGATTATTACGTCATATCTTTTTAAAATGGTATTGTTGTTTTTTTTTTTCAAAATCAAATTGATTTATTTATTTAAATATTAACGTCCACTGGAGAACGTTAATATCTAAATAGACAGTTAATTTTAATATTTACATAGTTAATATTAATAATGTCATGCTTGGGTTTATTCGTAGATGTTTTGTGTGGTTTGGGTTGATAGGTATTGTGAAAGTTTAGTTATTGGGTGTTTTTGTAAGTCTGGATTTGGTTGATAGGTGGTGTGAGATTTTGGTTGTTTGATGTGTTGTCTAAGTCTGTGTTTGTTGGTTATGTTAATGTGGTTGATGTGTACTTAGTGTGTTGTGTGAATTTGGTGATTCTTTTTTATTTATATAATAGAAAATGATTTTTGTGTTTAAGAGGTTTAAATGTTTAAAACTCTATTTTGAATAGTTATTTCATCATTTAAAACTTTAATTGTATTTTAAATGTCTCTTATTGCATTTTAAACAAATGAATCTGTGTTTCTCAATAAAAGTGTTACATACACGCCTATTTTTAAATTATTCCAATTATATTTTGAATTATTTTCTCATAATGACTTATTAACTGACATTGTTGTAAAAGTTTACTACAGGCGTTTCTAAAGTTCACTATGATTATCAGTGAAGTTTACTGAGGTTATCAGTGAAGTTTATTGAAACTATCAGTAAAGTTTATACTGAAACTATCAGTAAAATTTACTAATATTGTTCGTGAGGTTAACTAAACGAGTCAATAGTGTGAACGAAATGCGTTGCTTAAACTTACTAAACAGTTTAGTAGATTTAACCAATCTCTGGCGTAAGCAATAACAAGTCTGGTTGTTAAATCAACTATTACTATGTTTAAAATTACAAAACACTATCATAAGCCATACTGAGTCGATTGAATGGACTAATGAAGTATTTTGTAAACTTTACTAAACAGTATTGTAAAATCAACAAATTGAAAGAAACAACCTTAATAAGCATAACAAGATGATTCGTAAGCATTATGAATGCATGCTTGAGATCTTACTAAATACTTTAGTAAAGACAATGGAATTTTTTCTTGTCAAAAATACAATGATGAGTTTAGTAAAAGTAACTAAACATAAATTTGTTGGATGAACGAAAGATATCATTATCTTTACTAAATAGAGTTTACGAAATTTGATTTGTAATCTTAACAAAACATTTTGCTGTCACTAAATCAACCCTAAGACTTGTGAAATTTACTAAAGTTTTAGTAAGCCCTACAATAAATTTTTTTCAGTGGAGGCATGGCCGTGAAAGCAAAAAATCCTTTTTCGCCAATGGCAGGTGTTGTAGTGGGAGTTTCGAAAAATCCCGTCTTATTGCACATCTAGACTATAAGACAAAGCTACCTACCAAATTTCAGCTTCCTAGGACTTACGGTTTGGGCTGTAGAGCGATGATCAGTCAGTGGTCAGTGGTCAGTGGTCAGTGAGTGTCTTTGACATTTATATATTAAGATTTGTAGAAAACTTAGGAAGCTAAAACTCCCAACGCCGCTCTGCGTGTGTTGGGCCGGGAAGAGACAACATCACGATGGTTTGAACCTAGGGGTCACTCATCAAGTCTTCACTTCGCAGGACGTTTCTAATCTTGAGCGATCTTAGGAGAACTGGTGTATTCAACCATCAACGTGCCATTGACGCTGGCTAATATCAAGTTTTTTTTGTCATGTGCATTAGATTCATTAGGGTATTTACCCTAAAGAAGAATATAGGTATGTTCAACTTTTGAGTTACTTATAATAATCATTGGAAAATCTTCTATAAAATCTGTCGGCATAATCATAATGGTTTAATGGGACTACCTGTCTTGCACTGACAGGCTAAATAAAGCACTATACTTATACTTAGGTAGAGTAAAAAGGTTACTAAAAAAGTCTCACACCCACATAAAATAAATGGTCTTGTACCTACACACCCAAACCTCTCCTAGGTCTCCCTATGATCCCCCACTGTTCTCTGCTGTCATGTCACCCCCCCCCTCTCCAGTCTTCACTTAGCATGTCTCAATCATACTGACACGGTAAAAAATATAACCACACAACTTTCTATCTTTTCATGAAGCCAAAGAATAAAGGAAAAATAACTTTTAACAGACCTGAATGCATGATTGACCAAAATTTTATTGATGTTGGGTATTAGATATTAATAAAATTTAATGTGTACCTAACCTATAAGATGTAGGTACAATAAGTACATATTATGGTGTACATGTAATTACATGTAACCTGCTTTGTAATTGCCAATCGAAAAATCAATGTGCATCAATAAAGTCATAGTCGGTGCATTAAGAGTGATCATTAAATTACCCATCAATGACAAGAATTTTTTTTTAGAGGATGTGCTAAAACTACAAATTGTTCAAAATTTATCTAGGTGTTGTTTTTCACTTTGAAATAGATAACCTGAATGTGTCATACATTTACCATTTTGTAATAAAACTAATAAATAATAATTAATGTGCATTGTTGTAACCAGCTGGGCTGCAGCTGGGGGGAGAGATGGTCTCCAGACAACTTTAACACGTTGAGCGCCGCATGATTTTGAGGTAAACTTTTGTCTGTTCCAAGCAAAAATTGGTCAATTTTCAAAATCATCTCAGCTACAAAATAAGATTGCTCAGAACCAAGACCATCACGTTATAGCTCTGTTCCACGGCAATAATTCCTTCATAAGAAATACATTGATACAACACCCCCATAGGGGCTTAGTGTACATAAACTAAAGTCATATTTTAAAGCCCCCATGTGGGTTTAGGTACCAGTTGATAGTATAGAAAAAGCCCCCATGGGGTCCTGCGGCGCTCAACGTGTTAATTGAAAAGTTAGCTCATCCTGAACCACATAATTATATTTCTAATATGTGCGTTCAACCATTGTGATGACTTCAGAAATTGAATGTGGGTAAGTCATTACCAACATTCATTCATAATATGTGATAGTTGTCAAATACTACCTAATACCTTTATTTAAAAAAAAGGTTATTGTGCCCCAAAACTGCTTTCGCATTACTTCAGGGCACTCTACCTTTACATCCATGCCATTCCGGAAACGGAAAACTCGGTTAGAATATTCCGCTCCAGCCGGGATTCGAACCCGCAACCTCTTAACCACTCAGCCATGGAGGTCGGCTACTACCTAATACCTATTAGACCCACACATCACACCATCTGCAAAAAATGGATTGAAGAAAGTGTTTTAGCTCGATCGATAAGGCGGCGGATTCGTAACCTGGAAGCCAGTGCTTCGAGTCCCTATAGTATGGCAAACATTTATTGTAAAGTGAGTTTGAATAAATGTGATGTCATGACGTCACTTTTGTGATTAACACGATAACCATTTTTACTTTCCTCATCCTATAGAAAAGAAAGTAATGGAATCAACCATTAAGTTGCCTTTTTTGCGTTTTCCCTTTCTGCTGTTACTCCTAAAGCTCAAACTGAATTCTGAGGAAGCACATAGGAACTTTTATGAAATAATGTTCAAGTTTTAATATTATACACAAAATGGTGAGCTTTGCCCCCCTCCCCCACATTCTCTCTCTCTCTCTCTCTCTCTCTCTCTCTCTCTTCTGCACTCAGCAACTGACGCATTTTATATTTTTGGCTTAAACAATAAGTTTTCTTTTCCTCTCCCAAAAAGCTTTTTAACGAATTATTATTTGGATGAATTTTGAAGAGTAGAGGGGAAAAGGAGAGGAATTTTTGGGAATTTTGTACTAAACCTTTTCAACATGGCTGGGCTGGGACAGGAAATTTTGAATTTTTTATAACTTCTTTACCTAAATTTCCTGTTGAAATTGTAGCACGAGTTATTCACCCGTCAGTCTAATCGCCTACGTAGATATAATAATAGATTTCTAAATGGGTTTTTATATAGATTAATATCTTTTTATGTATAGGTATAGATACCTGAGTATAATATTTACCCACATAGATATACAGGGTGTAACAGACTAAATGTAAAATCTCTTAAGGGGTGGTAGTATAGATCATTTTCAACCATTAATGTCCTATAACACTTTTGATTTAACTCAGTGGTTCTCGAGATATTATTTTTTTAAATTATTTTTACAAGTCCCCTGCCGCTCGACAAAGAATGGCTCTTTGTCGCTCTAACTCCGTAAATACAGCAGATGAAGCAATAGATTTAACTTTTTCCATAAGATAACAATATTTCACTATTATTTAGAGACTAGATTTATTCTTAAAAAGTGCACACGTACTGAAAAAAATCGGCAGCAGCGGAAAATTTATCGCGAACATGAAATCCACCTGAAACTTCAGCCGCCATTTTCTCAAAATACTGCCCTCATAAAGTATTGGTTTCATTTATGTAAAAACTTGCTTGAAGTCTTATCTTTCAGAAAATATGACACACTTGATATAAAACTTTCATTTTTTATTGAAACCAAGAGAAATAAAAAAAAAGTCAGTCAGTACTATTAACTGTACCTACTAGGCTACCATCCTACTTTTACCTAGGGAACTAATTTTTTTCTTCAATTTGACAAATTATGGTTGCCATTTATTTTCCAACGGCCCAAAAGTTTGCCTCAGTAGACTCTTAACTTGGAGGTCACTGGTTCGAGTCTCAAGTGTGGCAAATTAGTATGTACGTATCCATGTATGATACTTTTAGCTGTGGTGCTTCAGAAATCAATATTAATCGTAATTGTTCATTTGTTCATAAGAGGAAAGGGTCTCAATGATAAAATGGTTTGAATGAAATGAAACATAACAATGTACCTACATAGTTAACACCAACAGGTAAAGTTGGTACGGTAAATACTGAACATTCATAAGTTGGTACATAGAGGTACAAATTATTATGTTAGTAGGTACCGAATTTTAATAAAACACATGGAATACTAAAATATTAAGGTCAATTAGTAGTCACCGTGGCAGAGTGAGTTAGCGTGCTAGGCGTTGCACGCATGGTGACCTGGGTTCGATCCCCAGCGGGACAGGAGTTTTTCTGCTCTGTACTTGGATGTTCGGGGTCCACTCATACCTCGTGAGGAAAAATGAGTAGTTACTTGTTACTTGTATGAGTAACGACCAGTGGCGGCATTACCAGAGTAAAAAAAAATTAATGTAATAGAATAATTCGAAAAGTAAAGGAGGCTCTTAGTAATGCTGCGCTACCCACAAAAAATGTGAAGAGGCCTTGTGCTTCACCACAAATAAAACCATACATACATACTAAAATATTAAGATCAATTAATCACGATCGTGGTGTCACAATAGCTCAAAGTCGTCTTACTAAATATTTGCCATACTTGAGACTCGAACCAGTGACCTCCAAGTTAAGAGTCCGCAGCCTTATCAATGAATCGACTGAGGCTAACTTTTTGAGCCGTTGGAAAGTAAATGACAACCATAATTTGTCAAATTGAAGAAAAAAATTAGTTCCCTAGGTAAAAGTAGGATGGTAGCCTAGTAGGTACAGTTAGTAGTACTGACTGACTTTTTTTTTTAGTTTCTCTTGGTTCCAATAAAAAATGAAAGTTTTATATCAAGTGTGTCATATTTTCTGAAAGATAAGACTTCAAGCAAGTTTTTACATAAATGAAACCAATACTTTATGAGGGCAGTATTTTGAGAAAATGGCGGCTGAAGTTTCAGGTGGATTTCATGTTCGCGATAAATTTTCCGCTGCTGCCGATTTTTTTCAGTACGTGTGCACTTTTTAAGAATAAATCTAGTCTAAATAATAGTGAAATATTGTTACCTTATGGAAAAAGTTAAATCTATTGCTTCATCTAGTGTATTTACGGAGTTAGATGCCATTCTTTGTCGAGCGGCAGGGGACTTGTAAAAATAATTCAAAAAAATAATATCTCGAGAACCACTGAGTTAAATCAAAAGTGTTATAGAACATTAATGGTTGGAAATGATCTATACTACCACCTCTTAATAGATTTTACATTTAGTCTGTTACACCCTGTATATTTTGATGCTATTTATTTATGTACAAGGTGTAAAGAAAATAGGTAATGGCTTTAACTTTAAGGAAGAATTCTAAATGTCTGTCATATTGTATTATTTTTTTATATATTTTTTTTTCATTCACTTAGAGCCTTCTTATTTTTTCAACCGACCGACCTCAGTTTAGCTTGATCGATAATGCGGTGGACTTGTAACCTGAAGGTCGGTAGTTCAAGTCAAGGTTTCAGGGTAGATTTAATAAAGCTAGTTTGAGTACTACTTCTGATGTCACGAAAGTGATTAACACAAATATTTATGATAATTTTATAACTAATTTCTTAAACCATCACTCAGTAACCTAAATGTACAAGGTATGAACTTGTTCTTGGGTAGGTGTAACCGTATAATCTCCATTTTTAATTCCATGTGGTTTGAAGAGTCCACTTGAGGGACACTTCAAGTTTCAGAATAAAATTATCTTCATATTCTCATTCAAATAAAAGATGATCCCCTAAGGAATTCTTATGGTCCAGATGTGTGGTGGGTTGCCTCAAGAGGTCCCGTGTTGGTTTACTATGATTCATTCAGATGTGTCGATGAATGAACTTCACAGATGAGGCGAATGACTCGGCCGAAATAAACTCCTAAACCTTTTCATCTTGAAAATATTTACTTTTCATTTTTATACAATAAAAATACCTGTGGATAAGAGCGATACCTACCAAAGATATTCAATTGATATACATATCTACACTTTTTATATTTATGAACAAATTTTCGGAATAATTTTAATAGTGAAATGCAGTGCATAATAGAATTTTTCTTATAATGTTATAAAATTCTTTCCCAGGGTGTTGATCTAAGAACAGAAGAAGAAAAAGAACATTGAGTAAGAAATATCAAAAAATATAATTAGGTACCTCTTTCTTCTTCTTCTTCTTCTTCAAGACGTTTAAATGATTTTAAAAGGAATTATACCTAGCTAGGATACTGTTACGTCGACGTTAAGAAAAAACCCTATTTAGGTAAATGCCAGTCGGGTGATCTATTTTGGCGGTATCTTTGTTAGCTGAAGTTCTAAAGACATCATAATCTGGTTCCGTAATTATTATAATCCAGCTTCTCTATACACAACGTGTTTGAGGACACTTCCGCACATTATGTGTAAGTAATTCCCGAGATTGGTTTTTAATCCCACATCCAGGACATGGTTCTGCCGACCCCATCCAGGAGAGGTAAGGCGAGTCCCAGGATTGTGATTAACGTTTTGTTTTTACGATGCCTCACATCTGACAGTTCTACTTCGGGACTTTTTACTTTATTGAGTGCCAAGGAGTAAATTATGAGGCAGCAGTTACTGGGTTCCCCTGACAGGTAAGGTAACTGAGGCATAGTTAGGTGACTATTCTGTTCATCTCTTGTATTTGATTATTTATGTTTCCTTTGTGTGGGTTGTGGCCATTTAGAGCGGATCTTTAACTACCTCGTAAAACTATTAATTTGTCCCCAAGTATGAGAGATCATGAGTAGGCGTAATTTTTATATCGCCTACCTATGTACCTATGTTCTCTCATAGTAATTATTTTGAGATTTTTGACTAATATAGGGAGTAGGATAGCGTTTACTAAAAACCTTTTTCATGGGAAAATATTAACCAATTTATAGACAGTTCATATCACGACTAAACTTGTGATATGCATTTATATTTCCGTTGTTTTAGTGAGAAGGGGCGAAATAAATAGACAAATTCTATATCACAAGTCATTGCTAAGCGTCGGTTTTCCCTATTTTACACAGTACGCAATCCGTGACTTAGCGCCACGGAGCTATTACAAAAACGTCTATTAATTCCGCCCTAGGTACCTATATAAAGTGATTTTTTCTGCAATAATGAACAGTGAAGGAACACCTATTACTTTAAAAAGCACATCCTATGAGTTAGTCTAGGTAAATGTCGAAGTATATTTATACTTATTATAATATTTATATACCGTCACTTTCAACAGTTTCAACTACATAATATTTAAGTTTTCTTGCGACGCCGCGCTGACCCGACCGACGGGTAGTTTTTCCTTTTATCTTTAGGAAACTCCTCACCCAGCCTGAGTAGGACCAGATGGGTCGCTTGGGTAATCACATCGGATGGATTGAAAATTTAACAGTCTTCTCTATGTTAGACACTCACTCGTAAGTTTATTTATATTTTTCCAAGTAAATTATGCAAAGTAAGTATCTACCTACTACCTATATGTATTGGTTCTGTAAATAAACCTTGATCAACTTTGTTTCGTAATTTTCTTAGTTAATCTCAAACGCAGTTTAGTATAATTATGTTTTAAGT
The DNA here is from genome assembly GCA_024516035.1 of Bactericera cockerelli. Taxonomy (NCBI): domain Eukaryota; kingdom Metazoa; phylum Arthropoda; class Insecta; order Hemiptera; family Triozidae; genus Bactericera; species Bactericera cockerelli. The sequence goes on from CM044959.1 coordinate 33,221,365, forward strand.
TAAATTCGAAAAGCTAACAAACATTAGAAGTCACAATTTCACACACAACATTAGAAGTCATAATTTCACACACAATACGCGTTGAGTGACGGGGACACCCAGGAGCGAACATGAAGAGGAAAGTATTGGATTTCAGGACCAGCTCTTGACAAGGCAGAGGCAGAGCCGTACCCAGGAAACGCCAATTACTCTCGATGACAACTCAAAGGTCCCAGAGGTCTCAGGTCTTCTCTATGTCTCATTACTATGTATTTTTGTACATACCATTCTAAAATGTCAATCTAAAAAGTTAAGTGGCAGAGAATGCCTAAGGCATTAACTTCGCCCCGGATTACAATACATTGTACATTTAAATTTAAATATTTTCTTTTCTATATCTTATTTTGTAAATATTGTTAATTTTTTTTTTATCTTTGTTAATAATTTATTGTTCTTTGTATTGTATAAAAAATAAAGTGTAAATAAATTAATAAATACCGATCTCACTCAGTAACTCGATCGAAATGGCAGTGGATAATTGGATATCGCAATCTGGAGGTCGATTCAAGTACTTTGTACGGCAAAAAATTGTTAAGACGAGAATTTTGATCAACACAAATATTATAAGTTTTTCATTAAAGAATACAATTGGACGGATTGGACCAGAAAGAGAAAAATGGGGAAGAGAAACATCAACTCCTACAGCCAACACATGAAAAAAAATCTGGTGTAAACATCACACGACTTTCCTTATCATAATTATAAGGAATTGGAACAGGACCAAAAGCCACTGGTGACTCAAAGGTAACATTTAGCTAAAAATCAATATCAAATTCGTAATCAGCACCTCAAAATCATTGGATTTGATATGTCACAAACCCCATCTACGATAAATAATAAAAAAGTTAATCAAAGCGGGTCCCCCCCAAAATACCGGTAAATTGGGGCCGAGGTCCAAAAAGTTCAAGATATCAAAAAAATGATCAGAAGAGACCCCTATTATTTTTTTAATCTAAGACATAATTGTTCTCTAATATTTTTTTGTATCTTTAACCAATTCAAAGAAGCGGCACTTGCGGCCAATATTTGCGGTCCTGCGGCCGCAGTCTGCGGCCGATTGCAACCAAAAGTTTCGTGGTTCGTCTGGTGTATAATTATAATTAGCATACCAAATTTCAAGTCTCTAGCTCTTACCGTTCTCGAGATATCCTGTTTACACACAGACAGACAGACAGACAGACAGACGCACGGACCAATGGCTGAAAACAACTTTTTTGGTATCCTGAGGCTATAATTCGTCCAGAAATGTGAAAAACTGGGTAGGTCAAATTTTCGACGAATACAATACTTTCCTTATTATAGGATAAGGAAAGTAAAAATTGGGGCCCAAGACACATAATATAAGTATACTGTCTTAGATTACGTAGTATGCGTGTCTTTTATTTATGTATGTATCTCTGCAAAAAGGTTCATAATAATATAGACAAAGATTCATAATAATATAGATATAGACAAAACTTTTGAAATGTATTGATTTTGACGGAATTTAAAGTTTAAAATTAACTTACCTACATAGTCTTGTGCAACATTTGGTATTGTTTTAGAGGATGTGCTAAAACTACCAAAACAGACATGTCATCAGAACATCATGGGATAAAAACTCCTTTAACATTTTTGTATCCTCGGAAGAAAAACTTAATAAATAATACTTTTACCATTATTGAGACTCAAAACTCCGTCCAGGCTGTGAGTCGTATTAGCATACGTTGTAAAAAAAAGAAAGTGTATAGATGTTTGTTTCTCCATGAAAGTAATTCCATTTTTTGGGGGGGGGGGGGGGGGGGTTTCATTTCGCTTTCAACTCCATGAATCACGACGGGGATTTTACCTTCGGTTGGTTTACCTTGGTTTTAACTTCAGTGGTAGAACGAGAATACTGTATTCAACGTACCATCGACGCTGGCTATGAAAGCAGTTCCATTGCTTTTCGAGTACTCTGTGTTGGGTGGCAGCCCGATATCTTCTGTCATCACAGGTATCAATCAATTTGATATGATAAGAATACGGACTTTATAAAGCTGAATAAAGCGGCAACAGAATAAATGTTTACTTTAGTCCCTCCCCACCTCGGCTCCCCTGGCTCTGAGTACATTGTGAATAGCATCAGGGCTTGGAAATCATGAGCCTCGGAGAGCACACTTTTCAAATCAGGGCCGAAAAATAGGGGAGACGAGAGGGGGAGAGATAAATAACTTACTCGCTCCCATATGTACCTATTGTAATGATAATAATATCGCCTTTTTTATATTGCCCCATTTGGACTAAACTAATGAGTCCCATTATAACAGCAGCAAGACCAAGACGTACCTATTAGTATGTGGTCAAAATCCCAAATGGGAGGATAACTTGTCATGTCCCGGTTGGGTTTCGAACCCACAACCTCTGGATTAACAGTCAGGCGCCTTCGCTACAGAGTTATGCACAACCTATAGTTCTATGTAAATTTACAAAGGCACTTTGGGTCAAATTATAAAATAAGACTTATACGAGGATAATAGAGGACTCTAATGCGAGATATATTTTAATGCTGAGCTGTGGGAAAATAATCTGAAATAATAATCTGAAACGGCTTAGAATCTTGAAATGGTTCCTGGTTCCCAATACAGACTGGAGTTTTGTTATTTTAAAAAATAATATAAATTAAGCTCGATCGTAATAATTGAATTGAAATTGAGGGTAGATAGTTTAAAGAGAGAGGGTGGTAGAGAGAAAGAGAAGTGGGGGGTGCATACATTATGTTCTGAAACCACCCCTACAAGGCTTGAGCTTAAAGAGGTGCACGAGAAAGATGGGAGTGAGGGAGATAAATTGAATAAATACTTATCCTAAGTTTAGCCTGAGGCAATATTGTTTCAGATCGATGGATTTACGTCAGTTGTGGCAATTTACTGAATGAGTGACTATCCTGATAGATGTATTGGGAATATTAAGATATAAGTTTTCTTCTTCGAAATATAAATTTATGTACAATTGTACATACATAATAAAAGTAATTTATTTTTGACATCAGCTATTTCGGTGTAACCCATGTCCCATGACATCCACATTATTTACTTTTGTTCAAACTAATTTAGTTTTTATCGATTATAGGACTGTCAACTGTATAATGAAAAAACTCCTAGGAAAAGCTCATCTATTTGACCAAAAAAAAAGAAACTTTTCTTCGTATATTCTACTCTACATAGGAAACAGTTAAAATAAGTAGCGATCAAGCAAGTGGGGTAAAGAACTTTTACAGATACAATTTTTATCTTCGTATAATTATAAAGTTTGGAGAGAACTGTTAAGAACCTCACTAAGCTGCAAGTCCTCGATAGGAACTAATCCCACCGCCCCCCAAAACATAATCCTCTTCTCTTTAGGGCCCTGGGTACCAACCCTACGAACTATCAAATCCCACACGAAACTTCTTAGATAGGAAAAAGAAAACAAGTTGTATCCATTTTTGTTTGTTCAGGCGGTTCCGAACCCACTTAAACCTGGAATTTAATTTCCAACACCCACAACTAACGCTTATTATTCTAACTATTTTTATGAATGCTTTCGATGACACTCTTTCCTCTCTTCTCTTCTTTGATGTGAGGATGCTGGAATGTGTGGCATGTCACATTGTGGAGTGATCAAGTGCTTTCGGAGAGGAATTTCAAATAGATGAAACTATTATTGATCGTGAATTAAACCACTGGTAAATTCATGAACTTCAATCTACTTCTTAGAGGTATTCAAAAAATTAGATTTTGTTCTATTTAGCAGGTCTGTTCTTAGGTATATGTTTTTTCCATTAACTACCTACAAGTCCTAAACGTGTTCGAAGAAAATTGAAGGCAGAAATGTTGAAATCCACCGGTTAAAATAATCTTAAATAATTAGGTACCAGTTAAATTGTTAAAAGAATACTACTTATTTCATAGAAAAGCTGTTCTTTCTGGAAAATAAACTTTTGAGAACTCTGAGTGTTGTACGAAAGGATTGATTAATCCAATATCAATTGTAAAACTAATGTAATTAAGCATTTACTCAATCCTTTCTTTGAATAATTGTAAAAAAAAAAACTATTAAAAACATTATTAAATTAATTCGAAACAAAAAAGTTAAAACGGGCACCCATAAGGTCCCTCAGAAGAATCCAGCTAATCGGTCTTCCTACTGCTTTTGCTAGTGTTTATTTTAGTGTCATGATTATCCTGTGCTCCAGAACACGCTAGACACATTGGAACCAGGACCTCTGGAACTCCCGTGCTGCGATGGAATGATCTTAATGTTATTTTATTCTGCCCCAGACATGCTGGAACCATAGCTGTTTTAACACTCGGATTTTTTTTGCTTTATCATCGCCAAGAAGCTCCTCTCAAACCAGACATGACACCTCCTCGATTAACTCAAGTATTTACTTTAGAATTATCTATGCTTGATTAAAACAAGTATTTACTTGAGTATTATGCACGCTTAAGTCTATATTTACTTAAGACTAATGCTTGATTAATCAATTGTAAAATGATTGTCGGATTTGTCGGACAACGTCAACTCTTCTTCAAGACTCTCATCATTAGCTTTCTAAGGGATCACTTAGATGAGTTACTAGAGATTCCCCTACTCTCAAATTACAAGTCAAAAGAAAATTTGTAGAAAAATTGTTATCTTCATTAACCGGCCTTCTCGACGAAAAAAATCTGGAAATTCCAGAGAAAATAACTGACGAATAAATTATTAAGTGAAAGTACGACGATAAATCATAGTAGGTACCTAATTAGGTATATCGCACAAAAACATATACTTAAGGATGTCAAACTATATTTTAGCCACAGCATAAAGTGTAAGTACCTAAAGAATTATTCTACCAACATAATACCTATTACCTATGTAGCCAGCTAGCCAGTTATATCGATAGGTATCAAATTCATTGTTAAAAATAAATTTTAACGCTTTGTTTCATGTATTTTAATTAGAATAAAATTACTAAAACCTTAATAAACTCTTTCAAATTCACAGTAAAAACTTGAGTCAAAATTTCAAGTAGGTAATTGCAGAAATTATGAACCCGATATTGCCGCGTCGCGTCGGTCGACACTTAAGTGATACCTTCATGCAAGAAATAAGTGGTATCAAACTTGGCTTGAAGAGGGTATAACAAGGCAGGAAAATGATGATGACGGTATGGACAAAGATCATGCAAGCTGGATTGGTGAAAACCCTGGAACCTTGAGAACCACGAATGAAGAAAGTAGCTGGATTGTATAGAAACTTACATTTTCATCGGACACATTTTATTGATATTCACTTTTTACCTTTATTATTTGTTTTGTTAAAAAGTCACCATTTAAAATAATTATTTATCTATAAATTCTCATCTAACTTAGTGTAAGTATACAAGTATATTATTATGTAATTATTAATACTATTTACCTAGTAATTTACCTACGCTAGACTCTTTCTGAACAAGTAAAGTGTAATATATTTTTAGGTATGCAATTCGTAACTTCTGATGCCACTAACAATAAAAAAAATAAACAAAAAAAATACTAAATTTTGCATTTATATAAAGATTGTGAGAAAAACGGAAATTGGCATTTTTCCTCTCCAAAAAGTGATTGGCAGCCAGCGTCGATGGCGCGTTGAATGCACCGGTTCTCGTAGGATCACTGAGGTTAAGCAACGTCCAGCGAGGTGAAGACTTCGTAATGCTGGTATTCAGGCCCAGCCCAGGCTGGGTGAGATTAATGTGGGTAGCAGGTTTGTGAGTCTCCTGCAAATGGAGGGTAACACCCCCGTCGTGATAAGTATGACCATGCAGTTGAAAGCGACGTTAAACCTAAATTAAAAAGAAAAGTGATTTGTAATAAGAGCTCGTATTTCCAGTCCGTCAGTGATTCAAGTCCCAAACACCACAGAAAATCTGAGGACAGAGAAAACGAATAATCCAAATAATGAAAGAAATTTTATCATTTTAGGTGTGAGGAATTTCAAATTAAGATGTAACTAAAGAAGACCTCAAATTCCGATGGAAAACTCCAAATTAAGACGCCAGATTCCGATGAAAAAAGGAAACCAAATTCCCCATAAAAAACTCCCAAATTGAGATAACTACAAGAAGACTCCAAATTTCGATGTAAAACTCCAAATTAAGACGTAACAAAAGGGAGACGCCAAAATCAGATGAAAAATTTACTCCAAATTCCTAAGTAAAACTGCAAATTCCAAAGTAAAATCCAAACTTGAGATGTTACTACAAGAAGGCTCCAAAATCCAATGAAATACTCCAAATTTAGATAAATACTATTAGAGAAGACAGCGAATTCCTATATAAAAAATCCGTGGTCACCGTGGGCGAGTGAGTTAGCGCGCTAGGCATTGCACGCACGGTGACCTGGGTTCGGTTTCCAGCGGGGCAGGCATTTTTCTGCTCTGTATTTGGATGTTCGGGGTCCACTCATACCTCGTGAGGAAAAATGAGTAGTTACTTGTATGAGAAACGACCAGTGGCGACATTACCAGAGTAAAAAGAAATTAATGTAATAGAATTCGAATGAAAGTGAAGGAGGCTCTTAATAATGCTGCGCTACCCACAAAAATTGTGAAGAGACCTTGTGCTTGACCACAAATGAAAAAAAAATCCGTTAGTAAACACCCGTTTGCCGGGCAAATTATCATTATTAAATTAATATGTAACCATGAAAGCTCCAAATTCCGATGTAAAACTCCAAATTAAGACGTAACAACAAGGAGACTCCAAATTCCTATGTAAAATTCCAAATGAATGTATACTTATATAACTATGATGACTCCGAATTCCGATGTAAATATCAAAATTAGAACATAAAAACACTGCCAATTATGGACACAATACTTCCTCGTGATTGCTTCACATTGTAAACACGTGCCAATTTTGAGATTTTATAGAAAATTACTTGTATCTCCAAAACGGCTCAACCGATTTTATTCAAATTAGTTTTATATGGTAGAATATCGTTTTTTCTACATTCTAGATTCTACAAAAAATTCTGTATCGGCAAGTCGTGGTCCTTATTTTTTTACTTTTTTGTCAAAAATTTCGGAATTTCTTAAATATCAGGGTTAAATTATAATTATTTTGAAAATAAATATAAATAACCTATGTAAAACAATAATATGCATATTTTTACAAAATTTCATTGAAATCGGGTGTATCGTTCACGAGATATAAGCGTTTAAGTAAAAAGTTAGTGGTCAGGCGCATGGTCTCTTTCACCCAGAACCGCTGGTATGAATTCGATGAATTTAAAATGGGACCATCTACAGAATGTTTCCTAGATGTTTGCAAAATTTCATTAAAATCGGTCGAGTAGTTTCCGAGATTTGCGCGTTACAAGGAATCGTTTTAACAGACCGACGGATCGACGGACCGACAGACGGACACAAAACCAAATTTACTCAGTAGGTTATGAAACGTCCAGAAATATTGAAATCGGAGCAAAAAAATATTTTTTTTTACAAAAACGAACACAATACTTCCGATTTCTAATATTAGGAATTTCTCGGAAGTAAAAATGGAGAGGGTACATTCAGAATTTAAAATACTTCTAATTCCTGTGTAAAACTGCGAAATCGGAAGTAAAATCCCAAATTGAGATGTAGCAACAGGAAGGCTCAAAATTCCATAGTAAAACTCCAAATTAACATGTACTGAGAGAAGACTCCAAATTAACATTCAGATGTAAGTACATAATTACAGGATGGCTCCAAATTAAGATGTATTGAGACTCCAAATTCCTATATATAAAGAAGACTCCACACTCCTATGTACAAACCACAATTAAGATGCAATTATAAGAAGACTAAATTCCAATGTGAAATTCCAAAATAATAGTAACTAATGAGGAAAGTTACGAGAGGCAGTAGAGTTAACTAAAGGTGAGTAGTGATTTGTATTTTTATTTTTAATGGTGACTTTTCAACTTATATTACAATTGTATGTTAGACCTTATCAATAAAATGTGTCCATGATTCTCATTTTTTGTTCTAATTTTCTAAACAATTTGTAATTTAAAGATAACTTTCTTTGTACGTTTGTACCTACATTCCCTACGAAGTCTGAACTAGTAAATGATTAGGTATGTATAAGTAATAACAATTAAATTACGTTTCGTGGTTTTGTCTAGTAACTAGTAGTTTTAGAAATGGTCACCTCGGCTGCTCAACCTACTTGTTTACACAGCACAACGCTGAAGCACAATCTCGCCTCTCTCGCTGATAGCGGAAAAACAAAGAGCTCCACAAATACGCGTCAAATATAAAAACTTCACAATAATTTTCAATTAAATTTCCCGCTAAAGCAGAGGAAAATGCGCTGTTTCCGAGATACAAGCAGGGGATGTTCTCGTGGTATTATTTTAAAATCCAGCGGAACGTATGTCACTGAGAGCTAATTTAAATTTTCAGGAATGAGTAGGGAGCTCTCGCTGCAAGATCCTCGGGCTAGTTACTGTATTCTGCTACAAATTCCTCAGTCGCTCTATGTATAAAAAAATATATCATACTATATTCACCTATAATTCATTGTATCCAAATATAGCTGAAAAGAGATTTTTATAAGCTAAATACGTGAAAAAAATCTATGATTTGATTATTATTATTTATCACTCAACTTTTCACCATCTTCCCCCAACAAAAGTGAAGGTAGCAATAAATGAGGAAATAATTGTATTAGGTAGAATAAAATATATTATATATTCAATTTATTTAAATCTAATATCGAAGACACGAGTACAAAAATAAAATTAACAAAGGATAAATAATTAAGTTATAATCGGTTAATTTATTTGTTCGTAAGCTAACCCATGTCAACAGCACAACAAAAGGTTTGCCGGAAAGGGACCTCTGGCGAGCAAATTGTATACAAATTCAAGTTGGGTGTGTAGGGTTTTACCCACATGTTGGGCTGACTAACTAGACACTCACGTTAACCTCACCCAGCCCAAGTCTGGCAGAAGAACAAAGAAAGTTGTGTGAACCATTAATTGATTCGAAAACTTAACAAATTTTAATCCATATCCTCGCAAAGCTAGACTTGACTTTGGCGTTTCGTGAGGAACTGGTGTATTGTATACGTTTTGGATTTGTATTCAATATAGTGATGTGGAGTATTAGATTTGTATATATGACTGAACGAAGGCGGGAACTCCGCTTGACATCATAAAATAAAGTACATTTTATTATTATTGACATTACTGGGTTAACTCACAAATGTATGTAAAATAGGTATTATTTAAGATTATTTCTAAATCTAGTATTAAATGAAAATTTTCTACTAGATTGCTTTGGTTCTACATAAAATTTAAACTGGCATACGAGCTCAGGAGCTGAGGGTTTGGGCCCTAGCTTCTGAAATAAATTTATACATATTAAAATCAATAATTTAAAAATGCTATCGTCACACTGACAGCATTAACCCACATAATCTGACACTGCAAGTTGACTATTCTAAAATCTACTACAAGTATAATGGCACTATAAAAGGTTAACTAGAAGAGTTCAGAATAAAGGTGAGTTTTTCAACAGCCGATACAAACTTTATTCCAAAACTTGACACATAAACGCTAAAGAAGAAAAGGATTATTATCTTATAAAACGAAGAAGAATTGAAGGGGTTCTTATAGTGATGAAAAATGTGAGAATTCAAAAATGGAACATAGAAAAATTGGTGTTAGGTTCTTTGAAAAAAAAAAAAAAAAAAAATAAGAAGAGTTTCACAGCTTTTTTGTCGTAGCCATAAAGCAGTAGCTACTGAAGACGCTTGTATGGCTCCCCTCTCATGGCCGAGAAGTGAAACAGTACTTAGATTTAGGTGCTGGATCAACACGGGCACATCACAAAGCATCCCTTACAAACTACAAGGTATCCCAAATTTTGAATAGAATTTTTTGAAGGCTCTTGGATTAAAACCCGAGACTTCCGCATGGCAAGCGAGTACTTTGCCATGGGGAAGGGCCGCATTATTAAACAGGATTATTTCTAAGATAAGCCAGACTGTCCCTCAACTTGATCTATAATATTGCGCTGTGATTAGTTGAAACTCCAACTTGAGGTAGTGTCCGGCTTATCTAAACTTGAATCCTGATTCATAATTTGGTCCTTACAAACTAATAATAATACTCTCAAGTGGAAGGTAACCACCAGGCGAGGTTAATGCTCAAAGCATTTTCTACCACCTAACCCTCAGAGTCTTATTATTACGAGTATGTAGTCACAAACTCACAATAATGAGGAAAAAATTGTGCACTGGGTGGGATTCGAACCAACGGATCCCTACGCTACCTGGTTTACAAGACTAGCGCGTTAACCACTTGACTACCAATGCACGTATACCAAACTAAAACATATGGAGCAAGAATATAGACACTTCCCATAAAAGATAAATATGTATATGCTCACCGTTAGGTAAGTTTAATCATTTAAATAAAATATTACTCACATGGGGGGGTTTTTCGTAATATTTTGACCTCTGTTCACGCCATGTGACTCCAGTTTGAATTGCCTCCAAACTTTCCCCGCGCATATCAATCGATCTCTACGCCCCTAACTGTTAGAGATAACACTTCGATATCAGATGATAGGCATATCATATGTTCTTACAAAGAAAGCCACAGAAATTCGGTACGATAGATTGGGAACGACGATGCCTCGTGCAGATTGTAACAAACAGTGGTCAGGCAGGGTACGTCTTCGCTCCTTCCTCAATCTACCCCCTTTGATCCACTTCTAAAGGCGTACGTAAGTACTTGGTACAAGTACTCAAAGGTAAGACCATCCAATCTCATTTCGTAGTAGTAGATTATTTCTTCCTTTTATCTTTCCGTGTAAATTTAATACCTTTAATACACCCCTTTGTAGTAGCGTTATTGAACCAGCGGCCTTTTCTTCGTCAAACCCCAGTAACTGGGAAACTTAGGTCTTTCGGCTTCAAAGCCCCAGTTACTACATTAATTCATGGTCCTTCAAACCGTGGATGGTTTCCTTTTTTCGTAGTAGTAAAACTATACCTATAGTTATTTGCATTGTCGTGAAGGCGTGCACCTTCAACCATTCAGCTAGGCTAGGTAGCTTGTAAGGGAGATTAGGCTTCATAGTGCATCTTCCATGCTTTAAGTGACAGCTTTATCTGCTTATTAATTATTAAAATAGTATAATTAAAGTGCCTTTCGCTTCATTTGGCGTAAAATTGAACAAATTACCACTGCCTTTTGAGCGGAAGCCTTTGACCACGTTTTTCATAGTGCCTTGTTTCCCTTTGTCTTGAGCACATTTTATTAAAATGGCTGAAGGCAAGCTCACAGTTCTTATTGCCAAAAGAGATTCCCTCTTTAAAGTACTGCAAGAAGCAAATGACTTCGCTCAAAGCATGACTCAGGCAAATGAGAACACATTAAAAGGTCTCAGGCGCAAAATCAACATGCTAGACAGTGTGTATACATCGTTTTGTCAGGTAGTTGATGATATCAATATGCTTCAAATTGAGATCAAACCAGATTCCAAACCGAACTACCAAATGCTAGAGTCCTTCACAACCATCTATGGTTATGTAAAAGATAAGTTCGATGAAGTAAACGGAAAATTGAAAAAATCCGATAGTAGTCAGGCTAATATTTCAACTGTTAATGCTAGTTCCGAGGTCAAAGTAAAGTTACCCGCACTTGAGTTGCCTTCATTCAACGGAGAGTTATTTGCCGACTGGGTAATCTTTTACGAGTCCTTTAAATCTATGATTCATGTTCGAACTGATCTTTCTAACGCCCAGAAAGTTCAATACCTAATATCCAGACTCTCTGGAAGGGCTCTTAGTTCTTGTGCCGGCATTCCTGCCACGCCTGAGAATTATAATATTATTTTTGATAATCTCGTTAAGAAATATAATGATAAAAGATGTCTTTCCAGCTCTTACTTAGATTCAATCATAAATTTCAAACCTCTCAAAATTGAGTCAGGGAATAGCCTTAGCATGTTTACTGACAAGTTCTGTGCTACTGTGTTGGCCCTTAAGGCCTTGAACATTGAAAATCTAGCTGATTATATCTTTGTTCATTTAGCTTGTAATAAACTTTGCCCAGAAACTGTAAAAACCTTCGAAATGTCACTTAAAAAAGATGAGTTGCCTACCTTTGACAAGTTACTTTCTTTTCTTCAAGAGCATGCCAAAATTCTGAACAGAGTTTCACCTAGCACTAGTAGTAGTAGTAGTAGTAGTAGTATAAATAGTAGTGGTGGTCTGGGTACCTCAGGCGTTAAGTCGGGTTTCCCACCAGTAAAATCAAAGGGTCCACATACCTTTGTTGTAAATAGCACTTCTAGTGCATCTTGTGAGATATGTCACAATGACCATCCCATATTCAAATGCTCGAAGTTTTTAAAACTTTCTCCTCAAGATAGGTTCTGTAAAATTAAGCAATATTCTCTCTGTGTCAATTGTCTCTCAGGTGCCCATAAGGTTAATGAGTGTAAAAATAATTCCACGTGCTTTAATTGCAAAATTAAGCATAACACGTTGCTTTGCTTTAAAGATCATAAGTCTGACTGTACCAAATCGGGACCTCGGGAGTTAAAGGCTAAAGCTTCAGCAAATTCTCGTAGTAGTCAACACCTTGGTAATGTGGAGAATCATAATTCTCCCCCCTCTTCCTCGGTAGACAATACACCTTACGTTAATGCTCTGTGCTCTGATAACAATCAGATACCTATTGGTAACGGAGGTACAATTCTCTTGTCTACAGTTCAGGTTCGAATCCCGGATAGACACGGTGTTTACCATTCTTTTCGTTTTATATTAGACTCAGGTAGTCAAAGTAATTTGATATTGGAATCAGCTCGTAAGAAGTTAGGATTACCTCTAAACAAAGATGCTACCAAGACTATCAAGGGTTTAGGTATGGGTTCGAATCCCGTTCACGGGCAGGTGAATTTTACTTTCACCTCTAGGTTGGATAACAGAGTTAAATATTCGATTCATGCTCTCGTAGTAGATAAAATAGTAGACAGGTTACCATCTCAACCTGTAGATATGTCTAACTTGCATTATTTGGAACAATTGCCTCTCGCTGATGATTTCATGAAACCAGACGTTGTGTCTGGCATTCTCGGTGCTCAAATTTTCCCTTCTCTGATATTAGGTCACCGTGTCACCAGTCCTAGTAATAGTGTTGTCGCTTTGAATACTGTACTAGGTTATGTGGTTATGGGTCAAGTACCTGTGAATTCTATAGATATAGAGGACAGTACATCTAATTCATTCTGTGCATTCCAGGAGCCCCACGTTGACAGCTTAATAAAACGTTTTTGGGAAATAGAGAATGTTTCAGCGCCGGCCATGTTAAATAGTGATGATAAAAAGTGTGAGGAACTATACACATCTTCCGTTTACAGAAATGACAACGGTTCGTACACTGTTTCTCTTCCGTTCAAGAACAGCCCAGCTGAGTTAGGCGACTCTTATCATCTTGCGCGTAATAGGTTTTTCAGCCAGGAGAGAAAGCTCGAGTCTCATGCAGAGTTGCGGTCAGCTTATAATGACGTCATCAAGGAGCACCTAGATGAAGGTTATTTGTGTGTCGCACCTGATCAATCTGATCGCTCAGGATTTTTCATTCCTCACCACATGGTAGCCCGGCCTGATAAGGCAAGTTCCAAGTTTAGATGTGTCTACGATGCTTCAATGCAGTCTTCAAGTACTAAATCATTAAATGATTTATTGTATGCAGGTCCCAAGCTGTACACGGATCTTTTTGTAGTTTTATTAAATTTTCGTCTTTTTCCTATTGTTATGATAGCGGACATCAGAAAAATGTTTTTGCAAATTAAATTGAATCCTGATGATTGGAAATATCAGAAGATTCTCTGGAGGTTTCATCCACACGATGAGTTGTTTACTTACATGATGACCACGGTTACCTTCGGTTTAACTTGTTCACCGTTCCTTGCTTTACGTACGGTGCGACAGTTAGCTGAGGACGAGGCGCAAACTTTCCTTTTGCAGCTAGAAGGGTTCAGACCGACCTGTACATGGACGATTTAGTGACAAGCTTACAGAACTCTCGCCAGGCGTGTGATCTTTTTGAACAAATGGTGGGTTTGTTCAAGGCTGGGGGGTTCACTCTCACTAAGTGGGCGTCCAATTCAGAGGAGGTTTTGCAGAAGGTACCAGTTGCGGATAGATTATCGGAAATTATTCAGTGGGATGGCGACTCTTCTGTAAAAATATTAGGTTTGCAGTGGAGTTCCGACCAGGATATTTTTTATTTTAAAATAAACATTGACAAAAAACCGTGCACCAAACGCAACATGTTGTCACTTGTCAGTCGTTTATTTGATCCTCTGGGCCTTCTTGCTCCTGTCATCTTGTGGGCTAAGCAGCTCATTCAACAGTTGTGGTGTTTGGATTTATCGTGGGACGAAACTCCTCCTCTTAATATCGTAGAAAGTTGGGACACCTTCCAAGATCAGTTGCCTCTGTTAGCTAAATTGTCATTCCCTCGACACCTATTCGTAGTAGAAAAATGCACGCTGCAATTATTCGGATTCGCCGATGCAAGCATCAAGGGGTATGGGGGCGTGATCTTCAGCAGAGTGACCTACCCTAGTGGAGAAATCAAAATAAATTTGATCTGTGCTAAATCAAAAGTGGCACCGGTTAAGTCCCAATCTATTCCTCGTTTAGAATTATGTGCTGCGCTACTGCTCTCTCAGTTAATGCAAACTGTCGTAGATAGTTATAAACTTAGATTCACTATTGAGAAAGTAATGTGCTTCTCAGATTCAACTGTAGTTTTGTCTTGGATTCATGCCTCCCCTCATTTGTGGGAGACCTTCGTAGCTAATCGAGTCAGCAAAATTCAAGAGAATGTGGATATCACTGCCTGGTGTAAAATATTGGGTTCCGAAAATCCAGCAGATAGTTTATCGCGGGGCTTAAAACCCTCCGAATTCTGTGCGACTTCTATTTGGTTCCAGGGGCCTCCGTGGTTAATCAAATCTGATGCGGATTGGCCTATAATTCATTTCAGTCAAGAGATCGACACCTCTGTACCAGAAAGGAAATGTGTTGTGCTGGTAGAGACTGAAAACTTTGTCGCAGAACATCCTTTAAAACAATTATTTCTCAGGTGCTCATCTTGGCTTAGATTACTACGAGTAGTTGCTTTCGTACTTCGGTTCTTAAAGAGACTTCCCAGGAGGAGTGATGGTTTGTTGGAATCTTCAGATTTAAATCAGGCAGAGATAGAAATAATAAAAATAATTCAAAATGATCACTTCTCAGTTGATATCGAAAAATTGAAAAATAATTTACCTTGTAGTAAAGTTCTCGTCAAATTAAGTCCATTCTTGGACAATGGAGTTATTCGTGTGGGCGGTCGTCTTAGAAACTCAGATCTGGGTTATGAGCAGCAACATCCAGTTGTTCTTCCTGCCAAGGTACATGTTGTAAAACTAATAGTTCAATATTACCATCGTACTAATCTTCATACCGGCCCTCACTTATTACTCTCTATACTTCGTAGAAAATATTGGATTTTAGGGGGCAGAAACTTCGTTAGAAAAATCGTGCAAGATTGCAATACTTGTTTTAGATTGTCTCCTAAGTCGCAAAATCCATTTATGTCAGACTTACCAAAAGAAAGGGTTCTTAAGCAGGCTAAAGCATTTCTTAACATAGCACTAGACTTCATGGGACCCTTCTATATTACCATTTCTCGTAGACGTGGGCAGAAGAGTCAGAAGGCCTACATTTGTATCTTCGTATGTTTGGCAACAAAAGCTATTCATTTAGAGGTCGCTTCTGATCTATCTACTCCCACTTTCTTAGACGCATTCAAGCGTTTCTTGGCCCGACGTGGTCCTTGCCAAAGTGTCTTGTCAGACCACGGTACGAATTTCGTTGGTGCAAAAAACGCTCTTGATGAACTATACACATTATTAAACTCTCGCGAATATAAAGTTCGATTCAGTGAGGAGTTATCTGTTCGTAGGATAACCTGGCAGTTTACTCCTCCCACTGGAGCTCACTTCAACGGTATCTCGGAGGCTAATGTAAAGGCTGTCAAATCACATTTGTATAGGTGTGTAGGCACTCAAATACTTTCACTTGAAGAGCTGTGTACTATTTCAGCACAAATAGAAGCTCTTTTGAATTCTCGTCCATTATGTGTCTTGAGTTCAGACCCTTCAGAACCGAGTGTTCTCACTCCTGCACATTTTTTGACTCAAATTCCATTAGAAAGCCTACCGGCCTCAGACGTAGTAGATGAAAATCCAAATCGACTTACTCGATATAAGTTATTGGATCAAATCATCCAAACATTTTGGAAACGTTGGAACTCCGAATATCTGCATGACTTACAGTCGCGTGAAAAATGGAACACTAGTTCCTCGCCTCTTAGTCCAGGACAAATAGTTTTAATAAAGCAGGACAATGTGCCACCCTTACATTGGTCACTTGCTAAAGTAGTAGAGACTTATCCTGGGAAGGACGGTGTTGCTCGCGTGGCTCTAGTTAAAACCCAAAAGGGTGAATTGAAGCGGCCAGTAAATAAACTGTGCCCCTTACCTTCGCAGTAGGTACTTACCTACTTATTGTCACGTTTCACATTATAATATGATGAGACTTGTAAATAAATTTTATTTTTCTTCATGGTGGTAGCACTGGTGATTTGTTCAGGCAAATTTCTATTTTTCTTAAGAGTACTTTGCTAAGGCAATTTTGATTTATTTTGTAGTTTTGATAAGTTCGATTTTTATTTTATTTTGTAGTTTTGCTCATGCAATTTCCTTTTTTTTTATTTTACATATAATCTTGTAGTTGTAGTTATCTATTGTTGCTAATTTACTGTTACTTTCTTTTTTCTTGATATTTTGCATTATTTGCTTTTAACCATTTTCATTTATTATTTGCATTGTTTTTGAATGGTTGAAAGTGCACTCTTTCAAGGCTGGGGGGATGTTCACGCCATGTGACTCCAGTTTGAATTGCCTCCAAACTTTCCCCGCGCATATCAATCGATCTCTACGCCCCTAACTGTTAGAGATAACACTTCGATATCAGATGATAGGCATATCATATGTTCTTACAAAGAAAGCCACAGAAATTCGGTACGATAGATTGGGAACTACCATCTCATCTCCAAAACCATCCCCATCACCCCTCTTCAACAAACCACAATCTTAAAACAATGATTATAAATCCTAAGCCACGACCCCGAGTTCTGCGCGGCTCTATTCCACTCCACCAAGGCAGCGGTGGTGAAATGGAGAGAGCCAGGGGTGCGTCAAGTAATCCCGCAGCTACAATCAGGCTGCCACCCGGAAAAACGCCCATGGAAAACACAAAACGGACTACTCTCTTGAACATTGGAACCTACAATACCAGAACATTATCTAAAGATCATCAAATCGACTTTCTTCTTAGAGAACTGCAAAAAATTAAATTAGACATAGTTGCTGTGACTGAAACCAAGCGCAATGAAAGAAATGAATGTTGAATGGCATGATGGTACCCAGGTCTTCCTAGGTGCAGCAGTTAATAATGCTAGACAGGGAGGTGTAGGTTTTTTGGTTCGCCCAAATTTGGTAAAAAATATAATGTCTTGTGAAATCATCTCAGAAAGAATTGGACACTTAAAACTAAAAATAAATAATAAGACAGACATGAAAATCATATGCTGCTACGCACCAACGTCAACTGCAAATGATAATGAAGTTGAAGATTTCTACACAAACCTGGAAACCATATTACGACAAAAGACAACTTACACTTTCATATGTGGCGACTTCAACGCAAAAATTGGAATAGGAGAGGACGGTGAAAAATTTATCGGACAGTATGGACTACACCAAAGGAACAATAGAGGACACAGATTGGCAGAATTCCTAGAAGCAGAACAACTCTATTTAATGAATTCCTTTTTCAAGAAAAGACAGAGTAAACGCTGGACCTGGGAAGCTCCCAACGGTATTACAAGAAATGAGATAGACTTCATCATAACTGATTGCAAGAGGCTAGTACTAGATGTTGAAACAATTGGAAGGAAATATTTTGATACATTCTCAGACCACAGACCAGTAAGAGCAAAATTGAAATTTGATGACAAAAGAGAAGACAAAACCAGAGCAAAATCGAACCACACACCAAAATCCGTAACCCTAAATGAACAATTGCTGGCTGGACTAGTAAAATCTAAAACATGGACACTAGATGAAACTGATATCAACCAAGACTACAGCAACTTCATAAAACAATTCATTGACTGTAAGAAAAATGCCACAATACCGAAACAAACTCAATCAAGAAATAGATTATCTACATCAACATTAGATCTATTAAATGAAAGAAAAGCCCTGAAAGCCAATAATAATTCAACAGAATACAGAGATATATGTAAAAGACTAAGAATCAAGATAAAAGAAGACTATGAGAAGTTTAGACAATTTAAAATACAAGAAGCTGTTTATGCAAAATTAAGTTTAAAGAAAACCGAAAAAGCCCTCTGTCTAAAACAATCCATTCCAGTTGCTCTCATAGATAAGGACGGCAACAGAAAAACCAACAGAAGAGATATTGAAAGGGTTGTAAAAACTTTTTATGACGATCTATTTTCATCACAGCGTACAGTTGACACTCCAACTATCATTGCTACCTGTACATCAATCCCACATATTATTATAGAAGAAGTACAACATGCTATACATCAAATGCAATTAGGAAAATCACCAGGGCTAGACAGTATACGTATTGAAGACATCAAAGCAGCTGGAAAAACATTTTATAAAGCCATTGCCGAAAGAATAACCCTATATCTAAACACAGGAAAAATACCAGAGGCGTGGAAAACATCAAAAACTGTTGTACTATACAAAAAAGGAAACTCCGAAGATATTCGTAACTATCGACCGATCTGTCTTTTATCTCACTTATACAAACTAATGACCCGTATCATCCTCAACAGAATTCAAAGAACACTAGAACAAAACGGGAGTAGAGACCAAGCTGGATTTAAGAGAGGGTTCTCCACAATTGATCACATCCACACAGTTAACCAACTTACAGAAAAATGTAACGAATATCAAACACCTCTGTGTCTACTATTTATAGATTTTAAAAAGGCATTCGATACCATTGAACATAACGCTGTCCTTAATGCCTTAACACATAATGGAATAAATCCCTCATACATCAAACTCATTGAAGAAATAAATACAAATACTTCAACACAAATAACCATGTTCAAAGAACCTATTAAAATAGAAATTCACAGAGGAGTACGACAAGGAGACGTAATATCTCCAAACCTATTCACAACAACCCTAGATCATATGTTGAGAAAAATAGACCTGGCAGGAGGAATAAATATCGACGGAGAAAGGCTCAACATTCTACTCTTTGCAGACGATATAGTCTTAATAGCACAAAATCCTGAAGCCTTAGAAACTATGTTAAGTCAAATACACAATGAATGTGACAAAATAGGGCTAGAAATACATCCTGACAAAACCCAATGGATGAAGAACAAATTTTGCCAAGAAAGAATAATCTCCCTGAACAATACAGTGATAACAAAGGTTGACAGCTACAAATACCTAGGACAAACTTTAAAAATGGACAATGACATAACACAGGAATTGAGAAATAGGAAAAAAGCTGGATGGATAAGTTTCAATAAGTTAAAAGATGTCTTAACAGATAAAAATATAGATATGATTAAAAGAACTGATATATTTAATACCCATCTACTGCCTGCACTTACATACGGGGGAGAAACATGGAACACAACAAAGAAAGAAGAAGAAAGTCTGAGGATAACACAGAGGGCGATCGAAAGAAGGATGTGTCACATCAGCCTACTAGAACATATTAGAAACACAGAGGTAAGGAAGAAAACCAATGCAAAAGATATTGTAAGTGAATTATATGAGAAGAAACTGAGATGGGCGGGGCACGTGGCTAGGATGAAGGATAATAGATGGACAATAAGAACTACAGAGTGGTACCCCAGAAACAAGAAAAGAAAGAGAGGAAGACCGAACATCAGATGGGAAGATCCAATAATAAAATCAATTGGTCCAAAATGGACAAGGATGGCACAAGATAGAGAGAGATGGAAGAAGCATTGCGACCTGCAGCATTGGCGAGAAATCAACAACGCTTGAAATCACGGGTCCATCAAGGTATCAAGATTGGGAACGACGATGCCTCGTGCAGATTGTAACAAACAGTGGTCAGGCAGGGTACGTCTTCGCTCCTTCCTCAATCTACCCCCTTTGATCCACTTCTAAAGGCGTACGTAAGTACTTGGTACATTACAAGTACTCAAAGGTAAGACCATCCAATCTCATTTCGTAGTAGTAGATTATTTCTTCCTTTTATCTTTCCGTGTAAATTTAATACCTTTAATACACCCCTTTGTAGTAGCGTTATTGAACCAGCGGCCTTTTCTTCGTCAAACCCCAGTAACTGGGAAACTTAGGTCTTTCGGCTTCAAAGCCCCAGTTACTACATTAATTCAACCTCAATAACACAAAATATGATCAAAAATTACAAGCGTCAGTTCGGTAAAACTAAACCATAGTAGGCGGGTCAGAGGTCACACTCAACTGTTTGCACATGTTCAATATAAAACCACTAAGTCAGTGAAGACTGTGAAAATAAAGGGAAAAACTAAACATTATAAACTGTTATGTAAATTAACAAAAAAATGAAAGCTATGTTATACTATAAAGGAAGGGATAGCAAAGGTATTGTGAAAAACTAGGTGAAGTGTGAAGCTGACAACTAGCATGAACAAGTTTTTGTTGTTGTTGGAAATTCAACGATCAAAAAGTACCGCTTAGTAAACTTTCATGGCTGAATTTTGTTATTTAAGAGTACTAATAAAAGACAAATCGACGAACGGATGAATCACCGAGCCTAGGAAAGAGAAACATTGCACCAAGGTTGATCTACATGCCTGAGAATGCACTAGAGGGATTTGCAGAAAATTCAAACGGGACGGCAACTTCAAGCGAGAAATCTTGCAGCGACAAAGTGCTAGATTAGCTGCTCCTCAACAAATGTGTCTTAAAATTCGGAGATTTAAAATTAACTGAGCTCTTTAAATAGGAACAAAAAACTACATAAAACTAAACTGCCAGCATAGAACTGTGATTTCGTTTTTTGCTAGCAGTTCAGACAAAGCCTCAATATTTTCTAAATAACATTTACCTAAATTATTCACCTAGGATGAAAATGTATCAACCTTCACCTTATTTTCTAAAATACCTCTACATCTATTCTTTTAATAACGAGTTGATATCAGTCATCTAAAAGTTGCACCATTATTATAAACTTTGCACTAAATTTCAATTCAATCATCTACCGAAATCAATATAAAAAAATATTCTGATTTCCTAAACTATGTAAAAACGAGTCTTGTAAAATTTATAATAATCCCTGAACAAGACATGTAAACACCTCCAAAGTAAAAAATAAACTGGAATTAAGTCAGTAATTGCTTTTAAGCACAAGAGACTATAAATTAGTTAGGCAGAGTCATTTAAATATTGTAACTTCTGCTTGTTAGCTTTGGCCATGTCGTAGGCACAGGATCTCTATAGCTCATGCTAGTCATTGGAACTGAGTCAGCAACTGTTTGTTAGCTTTGGCCATGTTGTAAGCACAGGATCTCTATAGCTCATGCTAGTCATTGGAACTGAGTCAGCAACTGTTTGTTAGCTTTGGCCATGATGTAAGCACAAGATCTCTATAGCTCATACTAGTCATTGGAACTGAGGCAGCAACTGTTTGTTAGCTTTGGCCATGATGTAAGCACAGGATCTCTATAGCTCATGCTAGTCATTGAAACTGAGTCAGCAACTGTTTGTTAGCTTTGGCCATGTTGTAAGCACAGGATCTCTATAGCTCATGCTAGTCATTGCAATTGAGTCAGCAACTGCTTGTTAGCTTTGGCCATGTTGTAAGCACAGGATCTCTATAGCTCATGCTAGTCCTTGGAACTGAGTCAGCAACTGTTGGTTAGATTTGGCCATGTTTTAAGAACAGGATCTCTATAGCTCATGCGAGTCACTGGAACTGAGTCAGCAACTGCTTGTTAGCTTTGGCCATGTTGTAGGCACAGGACCTCTCTAGCTCATGCTAGTCATTGGAACTGAGTCAGCAACTGCTTGTTAGCTTTGGCCATGTTGTAGGCACAGGACCTCTCTAGCTCATGCTAGTCATTGGAACTGAGTCAGCAACTGTTTGTTAGCTTTGGCCATGTTGTAGGCACAGGATCTGACCCGCTCAGCACTCCCCTCTAGCTGGGCACACTCAGCCTGCAGCCTCACTGTGGAGGTGTTCAGGGATCTCAGGGCGTGACGAATCAGGTCGTTGTTGGCGTTCTGGGAATTGAAATAGTACAATTATTGTGAGCCATCAATAAAAAAAGTAGATGTATAATTTTATAGACTATTATGCAGACTATTATTTACTACATGTTCTCTTAATAATGATAAAAAACAGCATAACCATATATTACTAGCAGTGCTTTCCCTGATTATTCAAGAGCAAAGTGCAGTGTAATTATGTATAATGGAGCAATGTATTCGATGTCATCTCAAAATTGTGTGAAGATTGGGAATAAAAGACACAATCTGGAAGTTCAGACAGTCATTCCATCTTCTCAGCTAATATAATAGATTGTATGTACTTCTAAGAACTTTACTATCAAAGGAATGGCAGTAAGTTTGCAGACAACAATTTAAATTTATCAAGACACTCAGATAACATGAGGAGTAGTATTTTCACCCACTAAAAAGGGAACATACTCGAAATTATACAATACTCTGTATACCGACCTCAGTAGCTTGATCGATAAGGCGGCGGACTTGTAACTTGGAGGTCGGTGGTTCAAGTCCGGGTTTCAGTGTAAATTTAGTAGAGCGAGTTTGAGTAGTTGTGACATCACGAAAGTGAGCAACGCAAATATGATAACTTTTTTTTTTAATACTCTGTATATCCTGCGAGAATGAGACTAAAGAGTCCTTTAAATCTTTAGTATGTGTTACCTGTACGGTGCCACAATTAGTATGTGATACCTGAGGAAATATGGCGGTCAGCTCGCAGACAGCAATCCTGATGCGTTCAGCATGTGGAACGAAGGAATGGCACTTCTCTGAGGATCGCATGTGGGCAGCTAGCTCCTGGATGCGTTTGGTGACTTGGTCCGTGCGCCTCACCACCTCTTCTGACTGAGGCATACGAGTGGTTGTGCTCTGGGAAAAGGGGGGTAGGGTGTGAGTTAATACTCATACTATGAGAGTAGAGTGTGACGGCCCATGTTCGACATTATTTTTTCAGAGAGGTTTTTATATCCAATTCAAAACGATATGTGGGCGAATGAGCTGAAATCTGTGCGCAAAACCCACTAAAATACTCTTCTACACCCGGCTAAAACTTAAGGTCAATAATAATGTTCTACATGAGGTGAAATAATAAGGGTCACTCTTAGCATGGAGTGATATCAGTTGAAATGAAAATCAAATCGCAGGATTTTCTACATTAAAAATAGTTTGTGTGCTCCAGAAGGTTTAAGCTTACCAATAATATCAATTATGTTGCTATTTAATCAACACTCATGTAAATTAGATATAAGTTTACATTTGGAAAAAATTAAAGTTATTTGTAAAGATATACTAAACCTTCATATGTAATTACCATTAACCCTCAAATCTAAGTTCATGTAATTGCAACAATACTAGTTGCGTTTGAACATAATTAAAAAAAAAAAAAAGGATGAGCTTATTAAAAATCATCTGAAAAATTTCCAGTATTCTCGGGACCTTTCCTCCCAATCCCTATTTGGACAACACCTACCAACTTTGATTGTTTTTGATTAAAAATAAACATACATTACCATTTTAAAAAAATTCAGCAGAATTGTTTCTCAATAATTTCTAATGAGAGCAAAAAATACCAAAAAGCTTCCGTGATTGATGGCAGGGATTGCCTTAGGTAATAATCACGTCCCTTTTCAATAAGAGTTATTGTTATTAGGTCCACGTACTTTGTTTAAAATTAATAATTTATGAAACTTCATTAGATGTGAAAACTTATCAATGCTTACACAGTGACATGAATGATTTGTCTGAAATATAACAAAAAGTCCAGAGGTTGTTTAACACAAAATACAATACTTTGTTTATCCTGCAAGAATGAGACTGTCTCATTCTTGCATTCTCACTCTCTAAAGAAATTCTCATTTATTGCTTTAATGGGACACAAGAGATTGCCATAGGCAATAACCCCGCCCTTTAGTTAGGACATATGTATATATTTTTTTTTTTTTTTTTTTTTTTTAAGTGGGGTTTAACGTCGCTTTCAACTGCCATGGTCATGTTTATTTTTTCTTGTTTATATTATTAATGTTGTCAATTTTTATATTTAATTTTTACCATTTTTGTCTGTATATAATATATACAATATACATACGTCCCAAACACGAAGTGGCGTATCTTCAAAATACAAACTTTAGTAGCGTAAATCGAGATACGTCAGCTCGTTCTTTGAAAGAAATATTCGAAACAATATACGCCGAAATTAAATATACTCATAAAATTGGAACGCTTTGAGATAGAGATACGCCACTTCGTGAGGTGATAAAAAACCATGATTAGAACTAGATACGCCAAAAATCTCAAATGTCCATTTTTTGAGATACGCCACTTCGTGTTTGGGACGACGATATGTTCTACTAATAAAGAGTTTCTAAATAAATAAACAAGAGATGAGAAAGCAGTGTGCTGCTACCTGGGAGTTGAGCGTGACGTTGTACATGGAGGCAGGCCGCTGGGGGGAGCACCAGGAGTCGGACACAGGCTCCGTGTCCTGGCCCTGGTGCAGTGAGGACACGGTGGAGGCTCTGCTTGAGGTGGCCGCCAGGGCTGCCTTCAGGCTCTCGTTCTCGCCCACTACTTGTTGTACCTGGGGAGGATAGCAGTATTGTTGTTTTAACTAGCATGACTACTGCTGAATTAGTGTCTAAACTGGGGGATGGTAAACAGAAAGACGAACAGTGTCTTGCTAGAGGATTGTAAACAGAGAACTCGTTCTCGCCTACTACTTGTTGTACCTGGGGAGGATACCATTGTTGTTGTTGTTATTGTAAACAGCATGACTACGACTTAATAATTTCTAACTGGGGAATGGTATACAGAAAGACACTTGAAACAGAAGTGTCTTGCATGACTACAGTCTAAGTTAAGTCCGGAGTTAAGTGGCAGAGAATGCCTAAGGCATTAACTTCGCCCCGGATTACAATACAAATACATTGTACATTTAAATTTATTATTTTTTTTTTCTATATCTTATTTTGTTAATACCTATTGTTAATTTTTTATCTTTGTTAATAATTTATTGTTGTATGTATTGTATAAAAAATAAAGTGTAAATAAATAAATAAATAAGTTAAATGTCTAACTGGGTGATGGTAAACAGAAAGACGAACAATGTCTTGCTAGAGGACTATAAACAGAGAACGGACAAGAACGCATGATTTTTTTTTACTATCTGAATTGTAAAGTACAGATTAAAAATGATTGTTGGGGAAAAAATAGCTACCCAAGAAGAAAACAAATAATACAGATCCAAGCTTTTAGAATATGTAATAAGATTTATTAAAACTGAAAAGAGAAGAGTGAAACAGTAAACCAATCTCATTACTATCGAAACTTAGTGAGAGGAGAGGGAAGGAATAGGTGGCTTACCTGAGCTTTGAGTTTGGCGATCTCGTTGTTAAGATGAGTAATGTGAGCCTCTGATATCATGAGTTGGGACTCTAGCTGTGACTCTTTGGTAGTGATCAGATTAGTAGTGGGAGTGGTCTGAAAATAGATAATATTCTTCAGTACTCAATATTGAAGGGTAAAAACAATAGGAACAAAGGGAGAAAGGGTACTAGAAATAGTATTTTTGAGAATAAGGATATTAAAACTAACTATTTATTGGTTTTCAGAAAAACTTACTTATTATAATCTTGAGGTGATGGTACATTTGGAAATCTACCATAAACTAGAATACAACTTTTGAATCTGCAAGATGACATATAATAAACAAAGCTAGCAAGTTATTTCTTAACCTGAGGCAGGTGCTCCCAGGGAATGATACAAGTAACTTTACAAGTTGGTAATTCAGAAACATTAAATTAAAATTTAGCAATTACTAAGAGGTAAAATTAATAGTTGTGACTACTACCCGTAGTTTAAGGATCCTGATTTCGATCCCAAGTTGGGCAGAATTTTTCAACGAAAAAATTCTGGGTAAATCCAGGCTGGATGAGGTTAATGTGGCTATCTGGTACGATTCCTAGGAAATGGAGGGTAAAACACCCGTCCTAAACAACTCGAATCAGGACGTTAAAACCAAATAGATTCAACTAGTTAAAATAGATCCAATTAGGTCGCAGTGTTGAATGTAAGGAGTTTCCACTAAAACCCCACAACTGGGTCAGATAGTAAGAATGTAAAAAAGAGGTATACATAATAGAGAATGTGTACTATTTTCTAAAGTATTACCTGTTGTTCTTCGTCAGATGCAACACTATCATACAAGGGTTCATCATCCAGTATTTTCCGATTGGATTTATCTGGAAATCAAATAAGAAGTTGTGCTTAAAACGAAAGTTTTAAGTTGGATGGAAGAGATCGCCATAGGCAATAGCCCCGCCCTTTAGTTAGACATATGTATTTATCTATTTCTTTACATTTTACTGTCTATATTGTTTCCATTTTTTTAAATAATAATAATTATTTGTATTGTACATATACATTATACATATATGTCTTTGTATCTAATAAAGCATTTGATAGTAATAGTAATAATAAAGTTAAGTTATTATTGCTTTTATTTAGACTGTCGGCTCATTACAGGGAGTTCCACTACGTCAATAGTATTGTCTAAAAACTTCCTATAAGCTAAGGAAAGTAAAAATACACACTGTAAAAGCTACCTATCTACATATAGGATATGTGGATAGGTTGTGAAGCAGAGTATTCACAGCCTCTTTCCAATTGTATAACAATATATATTATGTTGAGACACTGTAGCAGCATGGCTAACGACAATAGTGATGATTAAACAGTGGCTAACTGATAAAGAAAATACTTGTTTTTGTCCAGCTCACATTATCAATCGGTCGCGCGTCGGTGAGGCTAACCATTATTTTAATATGAATAATTCCCAACAGTGCCTGCTTCAAAGTGATCTTTAATTGTAAGGAAATCAAATAAATGTAAAACAAAACATATCCAGTCAAACCTAATAGAAAAAAATCAGGTCAAATTTATCTCTCTAAAGGGAAAATAACCTCAGGAGAAACTTGGATATGAGAGAAAAAATTCCCGGTCCCTTGAGTTCTCTTATCTCCAGATTTGACTGTAAAAGAAAATCGAAATAAAAACGAAAAGAAAACTCTATCTCACCAGGACTGCCCCTTTGCACAGCGATGTAGATGATGTCTGTGACCAGCGTGTTGAAGTCCTCCTCATTGAGCCGCCCCAGCTTCTGCCGGCCCTGGTTCCTCATGGAGCTCAGGGAACGGTTCACGGGCAGGAACGGGACGCCCAGGGGCGGCAGTTCGTATCCCGCCGAGGGCAGGATGTTGGACTGCCACAGGGATTCGATCTCTCGCCTGTCCAGCTCATCGTACACGTCCATAGCCAGGTCTTCCAGGAGGTTGTTGGACAACTGTAGGCATCAGTCAAGTTCCATGTTATCCAGTTTTTTTTTAAACAAGATTTGTGCTTTATTTTGTTCATCATTTTATTACAATATTTTGAATAACAATAACATAAAAATTTATAAGTACTTAAAATTAATCAAATAAATAATTATGAGTATGCACTTATAATTATGAGTATGCACTTGAAATACCTGGGGAACCAGGCACCTTGTTTTGTGATAGTAGAGTTGTTTGCAATGTAAAATTACCTATAAAGAATTATACCTAAAGTTTGTGTTTTGGTAAAGCATGTAATTTGTTCCAAAGAGTAGCAATTAGAATATTCATAAATAAAGAAAAAAATAAAATGAGAATGTCTATTTGTACTAAAAAGTCGATTCTGCTTTAATATCAAAGCAGACCATTACCTTGACCACGGAGATGATTGAAATCCCCAGATACCAAAAAAGCATTTGAATTACAGAAGATATTAAACAACATTGAGCTTGAAAACTGGAAAGGACATAATTTAAGACCATAATGACACAAACACGATTATTATTTAATGGTACTATTTTTACTTTTATACCAGACCTAATCAGGCTGAGTCATATAATTTTAGTAGCTTGGACAGCAAACCAGAAAATGGACTAGATTTGACCTACTTTAGATTTAGCAATAGTTTAACCTTAGAGGCAAGCAAAACCATTTACCAGACATTGGTGATTGAAGTGGTCAAGGCGCTAGTCTGGTAATCCAGGTCAAGAATTGGTTTCTCGAAATGAAGTTTGTGTGGATTAGTCCCTTTTACCTCTTAGCACCCCATAAGAGTCTCTAATATTAATTATTTACCTTCATAAGTTTATGGCGGGCCGCAGTTTTACTGCACTGAGTGTGGGGTAGAATGTAGTGCTGGTTGTTGACATGGTCCGGAGTCATTCCAGTGAGGTAGTGGATAAACCGATCTGTCACTTCGTACATACATTGGACTAACCGTTCCTTCATCTCCTCTGTTGAGCACACTCTGTAGAGGAAAATGTATGAATGAGAATAATAAAGTACATCATACTCGTATATGTAGTGTGGGTGACGCAAATTCCTATTACTAAGCTGCTTTTTTTCAACAAAAAACAAAGACTTATTTAGGACGTTTAGAATAAAACAGTATCAGGTGCCTTAACATAGGACGTGGGTATCCATAAATAAAATACTTCCGCCACCCACACGGTCAGATGTTTCTTTCACAATTATTAATCTACATATAAATGAGTAGTTATCCTTTCTTGATTGATACATCAATGATCAGGGCAGGGTCCCTTCAAATGCGAGGAAGCAGAAGATTGATTTGGCATTTGCCTTGTGAGAATGGACAGAGCTTTTTAAAATATTCATTTTAAAAATATAAGAGTAAGAGTTATTCATGATCACAGTAGCCTTCATTTTCATGGTTTTTTTTTGTACAAGTTTGGTGAATTTACTTACGATAGAACAGTGTTACCCCTGCTGTCAAGGAGATGAGCATCCGCACCATAGATCATAAGGAGTTCTACTTGGAGTAATTGTCCTGCACAAGCAGCCACGTGGAGAGGGTAGTTACCTTTGTCCTGGAATATCATGCTAATATCAAAAACTAGATACCTAAAAAAATAGGAGACAATTAAAAACAAAAATATTGCCTTGTTTGTGCTACTGTTTAGGGACTAATCTTCTTCTTTCACTTTGCCTTTTCCCAAACCCACTTGGGGTTGGCACCTGTCCCATGATACATTTCCTTCAATATCTTTCTATTAAGTGCGTTCTCTTTTTTCCAGTGTTTTTCTCTTAGACTGATGAGTCTCATTATTCCAGCAGGAAGCTCAAGACATATTACTACACAATATCATAAGACCTAATGAAAATGTCAACCTAGTTCTCTGAAGGGATATAGTGCCTGTCTCTGAACCTCTAAGACTTAATCAGGGGTTAAGTCACTCGAAGAAAATATACATTGACGTGCAATTGTTACTCACTTGTACCAAAAATATTAACAATTTTTTAATTGAACTGTGTACAGAAATACTTGCAAATAAATCTCTGAGATAGCTCATTCCAACCAAGTATCATTTTATCTTGCTCATTACCATTCTCATGTTTGTGTGATTACCTGATAGAAGTAGTTTGGATCAGCACCCTGAGAAAGAAGCCTCAAGCTTGTATCTAGGTTACTAGTCCTCACACTGGAGTGTAGCTGCTGATTCAACTCTTCTTGTGAATCACTGGAGCGCAGCACAAATGACAACTGCTCATATTTGGCTTTGATAAAGTCAGCTTTAGTAGGACTGAAACAAAGATGGGCGAGTGTAAACATGAAAATTGAAATAACGAGTTTTAAAATGTTCTGTCATAAACATTATTTATTGGGGTTTAGAGTATATTTTGTTTCTTAAAATAAATAAATAATAATAATAATTATGTTGATACAAAATATAATATTATAGATTATCTTAATTTGATTTTTTCATTCACTTGTGTACTCAAAAATTACTCAAGTAGTAATTTGGTACCTACTCATTATAAATTACTTGGGTGCCCAATGGACTTATGTATTCTACAACACTGGTGTAGGTCAATCACTGGTGTGAAACAAACTTGGAAGTTTGTTTTGTATCCATGGCAACTATACCACTACCAGAGCCTCAATGCAGCTAGGAGGCTTAAGTAAACTTGAACTAGATTTCATTCACTTCCCACGTAGGTAAAGGTTTTGTCCAATAGTGAGGAAAATGGGAGGCATATTCTAGCAGGGTCGGACAATGCCTGCCTTGGGCAGTGGGCTTGAGCCTCATTTGTTCAAAATAATTATTTCAAGGTATTAATACTAGAGAAACGAGTTAGGTTTTTAATTATGAGTATAATCCACTCCCTGCCAAAACAACTCACTGTAAAGGGTCCATTGGAGTAGGCTTCTTTTTATGAGACTTAGATTCACAGAGAGAATGCTCCCAGAGACAGTTGGCACCTCCATTGGTAAGAGTCATCAACATCTAAAACATAGCAAATAATAATATAATAATAATATTGCCTTATTTATATTGCCCGGTAAGGACTATTAAGTCCCATTATTACAGCAGTAAGCCCAAGACATATTATTATGTGGTAAAAATCCCAAATGGGAGGATAACTTGTCATATTCCAGCTGGGTTTCGAATCCACAACCTCTGGATTCACAGAGTGCCACCTTTACTACTGAGCTAACGGGACAGACAGCCATGTATTAGAGAGAAATTTTTTTTTGGTCTATGAAGTTATTCCATGGACAATTAAAACCTGGGCATCTAGACAATGTACCAAGCTTTGGTTGTCTATATGGTTTTTTCATTAAACTTGTAATGTTAACATTTAAGTGTATGGATCCGTGGATTGGATCACACCCAATGTTTCCAAAAAACTGAAAGCCAGAGCTGGAGCCAGCGTTTTTATTACCAACTCTGCAGCCCTGGACATATCCAGAGTATCCAGCCATCTGTGGTATTTTTTCTACTCCTCAATATGAATCCCAATCGGTGGGTTATAAATTAATAGGTAATCTTATTGTTTTAAATCTTAACAATTGATGACACTTAAAACTTACAGAAAGTAAAGATGGAGGCCAGGTGGATGTATCAAATAGTTTGATCTGAGATATATGCCTCCCCAGACTCCTGTGGATACTGCAACATGCATCACACACCAAGACACCTTTGTTCAGAATACCCCATTTTGGATCTGAAAAGGAAAAGTTAAATATTTAATTAATGCATGACATGCATTACATCCTTTGGGTACCTATTCAAACAGTTTTAATATTTAGTTGATTATTTGAAGCAACAACAGCAATGTGCTATCATATTTGAGCCAAACATGATACCTAGGTACTTATAATATTCATACAAAAAATGCCAAAAATTAGCCTTTTAAAAGATTCTTGGTAGGTGCGGTGCAATCATGAGAAACATTTTTTCCTTATTTTTTGGCTTTTCAATTATTTAACAGCCTTTTTTATAGTTATCATACACATGAAAAACAACTAGGTACCTAGGTACTTTAAACTCTTTAAACTTTATTTTTTAATTGATCAATATTTTTTTTTGCGTATGCCAGGGCATGCGTATGCCAGGGCATGGTATATATTTATTTTTTAACATTAGTAAAATTAATAAAACATGTAACAATATTTTAAAAAGGTACTCCTGCTCCTTTTTTTGATCAAATGCCTTGCAAATAGGCAAAAAATACATTTAAAAAATAATATAAAATACACTTATAACCCTTAATACTCCTAGGGGTCAGTTCAGAGAGTGTTAAGAACAAGTGATACTTAACACTCTCACAACCTCCACTTTTTTTGCATTCCACCCCCTAGGACCGGTGCTCTGGAGGTAGGTTGCTGCACAGGGATGGATATTTTTTCACTAGTATTTGTTTTGTTTTGCATAGTAAATTGGTCTTAAGAGGACCAAATTTTGATACAAGTACTCGGGAAGCCTTTAATTTCACCTTTTGTAGTTGGCCACATAGCCTTCCATTCCATGCAGACAAGTTTGTACGACCAGTGGCCCAACGAGTTGCGAGAGTCTTAACCAGGTAGGTATGAACATTAATTTGACTGAATGTATAGCTCCCTGATTACCTATTCATTGCAAGTGTAACAAATATCTGCTCTCTTAATGAAGGTTAAAGTTGACATATTTTGACAATCAGAACAACTCAAACTCAAGTTTGCTTTACTAAATTTTTGCTTAATTTTGGACTAAAATAACCAACCTCCCAATTACAAGTCCACCCCCTTTCCAATCAAGCTACTTCTGGGGTCGGTTGTGTTTATGAAGGTGTGGTGACTACAGACAAATAAATGATGATGAGTCTCAAGGCACACCTAAAAAAGAAAGCTCTCTTGTGTTTAATTACCTGTTGCCGAGCAGTCTGCACAGATCTTGGTCTTGGAACACATGGCCAGTAGTTGACAGGCTAGTTGTGATTTACTTTCAACTCCAAATGTCTCATCTGGATTGCATGCTACACAAATTCGACACAATGAGCTAATGTCGACGCTGGATAGGCTGGAATTCCAAAAATAGACTCAGGTTGAAGACAAGTTGACAAGGTAGGTAGGGTATGATGTGATATTCACTCTCACTCATGAGAACTTCACAATTTTTGTGCAGAATGATAATGCCACTGATTGCTGAAGATATCTTATTGTTGTAACTAAGAGAATAAGAAAGGAAAGTAATCTATGGATCATTCAGATGGCTTATAATTTAAATCAATGAAAGTTAAGTTAAAATTAAATAAGATTTTCAGAGAATCAATTTGTCTAATTAATTTTAATATAATTAAATTTAATTAATTTATTAAATTGAAAAAAAAAATAATTAAAATATTTTTTGTTTTGAAAATTGAACGAGATCTAGCGGGCAAGTTATGAACTATTTGGTCCATTGAGTACTGCTTGTTGCGTTGCGTCGAAAATATCAGGCTGTTTTAACTGTTGGTAAAAATAGTTTGGATATTTTTGGGGGTTAAACCTCCCTTTCAACTACATGGTAATATCACGACGGGGGTTTTACCGTCCATTCGCTAGAAACAAACTAGATAGTAAAATTAACCTCACCCATCCTGAGTGGGAAGGGGAATAGCCAGCATCATGAGAGTTCGAATTTGAATGGTAACCCATCCAAGTCCTAGTCTCGATAGCCGTTGCCTTCTGTGACTGAAAAATAATATGTAAGTCAAATTATTTGGTTTCTCTGAAATAGGTAGGTACATAATAAATAAATTATGTAACAATTTGGACTGATGAACAATAAATAGGTACCTATGTAACAATTTGGACAGCGTCGAATGAAGTAGGTATAGGTATCTAAATGCACTGAATGAATGGTCAACTAAAACCTTTAATATGAACTAATTATAATTACCTGTATACCTACCTACTAGAAAAGTATACTAATTAGGAATGACTTTTTTATTTATGCTTAATGAAATGTGTATTTATGTACGTCATGTACTTGTTGGTTATTAGTTATAAGCCAATACCTACTAAAAAAAGACAAAAAAGATTGACCGCAGATAATAAGCCATGAACGGGTAGATCTTTTTCATGACATGCGCATACCTAGCTGCGGTCGGACGAAATGAGACTGTTACCTGAGTGCTGTGACCGCAGGTGGGATGCAGCCGACTTGCCATGTCCTCCGCTACGCTAATGGTGTTATGATGGTTGCGACCTAAACCTTGAGATCAAATATTTGTTTCAAGTTAAGATCTGTTTTAGGAAGAAGTGCCCTTGATTTTTAATTAGTTAGGTACCTAATAACTTACCTATCTTTTACCAACGTAGTATCAGAAGGAGGCTTGGGTCTGTTTATATAACCTAGTCACTTGGAGAGAATCTGCCCTTATACTATTACCACTATGTTATGTATAGGTACGTGCGCCTATACCTAAAACTATACCAGGCTCACTCATAGCAGTGATTTAATAAAGAAAACCGTATTTTTTTCTTTAGATTAGGTAGGTATAAAAACACAAGTAATAATTAACCTATTTTGCTTAGGTAGGTACCTACATGGATACATTATACCCTGTGGAAAATACTTACTTCAGAAAAGAAAATTCGTTCCAACTGGCTGACGATTTATTTTCTCCTTCTCTTTTGTCTATTTCTTTCGTTTCTGCCCATAAGCCCGGAGATATAATTATACTAAAAAGACACTCAAAGTATCTACCTATTTTTTATCCGTTTAACAAGAGCCGCGATAACAACACGTTATTAATACAAATCTCAGCCCTCAATTATCACAGATGATAAGTCACCTGCCTTGCTTATCACTCAGATGATCATGAAATGTAGATGATGCTGGTGCGTTGTTTATCGTCGCTGATTCAACCAAGCTTTTGAGAAATCGCACGGTAAAAAATAAAGGACAACAATGGACATAAAATTTTCATTTGAGGGTTATTCATCATGGGAGGACATAATAGACTCAATATTGATAAAAATATAATACTTCTCCTATTTTTACAAAAGCTTGAGATCAACAGAAGACTCAAATTCAATATGATGGCTTTCAAAGTTTGTGAAACATTAATCTAGTAATACATTTTCCTCTTGAGCATGAAATAAAAACATTATTTTTTAAACTTACAACAACTATGGGTACTTTGCACCATTTAGTTTCTGAACGTACGATAGGGTCTAGTAAAGCTTTCATCAGTACAGTTCACAATGCACTTGGCCATATCTATAATATCCATCACGCTAAGTGATTACAACTTCCAGTGTCGATCTGTCGTCTATACCTCATATGAGAAAAAAAGAATAGTTATACTTCAAGAAGAGAAAAACAGCGCAAATGGTCTCAATTTAACACTTTACGTGCGTACGACGGAGCTAAGATTGTCGTTTGACAATCCCATGATGACCCATTTGAGACAGTCAGAAATGTAAACTTAAACACCTCACTGCCCTACTCGTTTCATGGCTTCTCCTGACTTGAACCCCCATGGTAAAGACTAGAAAATTAGCCTGAATGCCTAAGTTGCCTAGCGTTCCGAGGCCCCAAGGTACAGATACCTATACTCATACTTTTATTCTCCGAGTCCATGTGTGATGTCATGGTGGTGGAAGGATTGATATGGGTGAAACCTTTGGACGCCCAGAACCATTGTTCTGGGCTCCTTCCGTGTCTTATGTATGGTGTATGAAAAGGCTTGTTAGACAATAAAACGTTACGAAGCTGAAATTACTCCGATCTTAAGTAATTGAAATCTCAAGTAGGTACATACTTTAATCTTCGCCACTGACAGCAGAATAATTACTAATGTACTAGACCTATATTTGAAGGTACGTGTCTAACTATCAGTACTAAAAGTGCATTCGTAATTATCTCGAATAGGTACCTAGCCTAGACATTTTGTTTGACTTTAAAGGTACATATATACACGTAGGTAAGTATAAAATATCTATATTTTATACCAGAGATAAATGATCAAGTTTGAGTGCCACTATAGCAGTAGATTACGGACAAAGTTCGCGTATAAAGGATCTGATAGAAACTGAAAGGTTTATGAACATGAAAATTCCAAGTTGGAAAAATAATTCCAATTCCATTTGGAGAAATAGACCCTCAGTTGAATTCTGGTCTGGTATGGGGAAAATATTTTTGAAAAGTGTACTTATATATTTTGATATTTTTGATCCAGATTGGATCATTTTTGGAGTTTGAGGACTGTAAAAAATCTTTGTGAGTTTTTCTGTTAAAAAAGAAGAAAGAAATTTTAATTTACCTTGGTAAATTAGAATTATATTGAGCTTTATAATAATAATAATAATAATGCTTTTTTTTGTGTTATTATGTCACAATTTTAGTGGGTAGCGCAGAATCATAGGATTTTACCACTTTAATTTACAATATCTTGTATTATTTTTTTGCCTATGATTCTGCCACTGGTCGCTGCTTCACATCAAAGCAGCTACTCATTTTTCCTCACGAGGTATGAGTGGAACCCGAACATCCAAGTACAGAGCAGAAAAATCCTTCCCCGCTGGGAATCGAACCCAGGTCACCGTCACCATGATGTCTGCAATGCCTAGCGCGCTTACTCACTCTGCCACAGTGACTACATATTGAGCTTTATTATCCGCCGGACTTTTATTATTTTAACAATAGGAAATAATAGAACTTACCTTACTAGCTTAGAAAACAGATGTTAACTTTATAATTATCTTAAATAATAATCTTTTCGTTTTTTTTTTTTTTGTTCCTTTTAAAAAAAAACCTCTTTACCTACCAATCCTGACAATCCTGTAAGTTCATGTCATGTCATTATTTTTATTTTTAAAGGTAACAGGTGCAGATGAAGTGATCATGAGTAAAGTTATTTGAACCCTGTATGTCCACACTCTAAGAGTCGGACATGGCTAAACCTGGACAATACCATATTATTGTAAAGAAGTTAAGGAGTGCCTTCTCCGTTCAGTGGGGGTTGCGGGATATAGGAACATCTTGAATAAGGGACGTATGCATGTATATTTATGAATATATTTATGAACTTTCGTTCAGTTTGAATTTGAAATTTTAAAACTAGCTTTACTCATCATTCATAAGAGATAAGTCAGCCCAAATCCTTGAGCAATACAGAGATGAACAGAGGATGTACAAAAAAAAATCCGACAGCCTGAAACAGAACTAAGGGCCTACATATAAGGAGTTTGCCCTATTTCTATCCCGGTAACTTAGTTGTCAAGACGTCTGTCTAATAATCCAGAGGTCGCAGGTGCGAACCCCAGCCGAGACATGATAAGTTATATCTCCATTTGGGATTGTGACCACATTATGATACGTCTTGGGCTTACTGCTAGAATAATAGGACTCATTAGCCTTAATCGAGCAGTATAAAAAGAGTAAAGAAAGATGGGTCATGTTGAATGAAATCTCATGATATTGGAAATTCCCTCCGGGTCCGAGTTTTTCGATCTGGTCAACATTTTTCGTGGTCATGCGATCAGGCAGACCCCTTTTAAAATGCAACCTTTCAATCCGCGACTGTTTTCAGGTACTTGTGCATTTGATAGATGTGAATGGCTAATAATTACCACAATCATAGCTATCTCCTAGAGTCCTAAAGCTCAACATAGATGTAATGGTGACCTATACTCGGGTTTTTTTTTCAACTCTGAAAGTTTGTCGTGTCTTTGAGTTTAGATTTCAATACCTGTTGATTGTTGGCTACCTTTGATATTTCATTTGAGAAACTTTTCAACTGTAATTATCTTTAAATCCATTAAATGTATTTCAAAAATTTAAAGTGTGAAAATAATGGATTGTGATCATTTTATAGACATAGGTGAATTGATAGTTAAATTTTAAATACCTATTGGGATAAATTGTACAAGTGGTAAATATTAAGGGTGGAATTATCAATAGGGGCTTTGTGCTTCTCAAATCAAGTCTTAATTTTATAAATTTTATTGCATAGATACCCATACCAGAAATTAATTTATCAGGGAAAACCAAAAGCTCACTTGAACTTCAGTGTCCTTTTATTGTGATTTTTTTTCTTTTTAATTTAATACCTACAATAGCTTTTACATAGTTAGAAGTTGATGCGTACAACGCAAATAGAAAATAATCATTTTTATTAAATGTGCTCTCAAATTTTTTTCTTCGTATAGGAAACTTATAATAACCGCAGCTCATCTCACATCATTTTAAACAAGAAAAGAAAGGACAACGTAATATTCTTAGGTAAACGTGAATTGGTGAAAAGTTTTCATAATCCAGTGCGCGTTTAACATAACTCATATTCCGTCTTCCCTTACTTCGATCAGTAGAAGAAAGAGATAAACACCTCTGAAACCGACACGACCAATTCCGCCCATTTCACGACCACCTAAACAAGCAACGCTCGCCAAATTTTCTCACCCAAAGCTTTGGCAACAAGCAACCCTAGCCAAATTCTCTCACCCAAAGTTTTCGCAACAAGCGGCGCTCGCCAAATTCTCTCACCCGAAGCTTTCCGCATGCCGGACGAATGTAAGGTGCAGGAGGTTCTGAGAATGTCGGGGGATCGAGGTTCGGTGGCGGGAATCGAACTGTTGACCCGCTCGAGTCTGAACTCTCTCAAGGACACGAATGACATTGACGCCAGCTCCTTCCTGTGGGAGGCCCAGCCCATGGACGATCGTAACTGGTCCTGCTCCTATCTGAGGGTGAGTGATACACAGCCATTCATTAGTGGTCCACATCCTTCCTATATCTGAGGCTGACTGATCCACAGCCATTTATTAGTGATCCACATCCTTTCCTATATCTCAGGGTGAGTGATCCACAGCCGTTCATTACTGATCCACAGCCGTTCATTACTGATCCACAGCCGTTCATTAGTGATCCACATCCTTTCCTAATCTGAGGGTGAGTGATCCACAGCCATTCATTAGTGATCCACATCCTTTCCTAAATCTGAGGGTGAGTGATCCACAGCCATTCATTAGTGATCCACATCCTTTTCTATATCTGAGGGTGAGTCATCCACACCATTCATTAGTGATCCACCATCTTTCTATATATCATGAGGGTGAGTGATCCACAGCCATTCATTAGTGATCCACATCCTTTCCTATATCTGAGGGTGAGTGATCCCCAGCCATTCATTAGTGATCCAATTTTCCTTATCTTTCATATCTCAGTGAGTGATCCCACCATTCATTTATCCAATCTTTCTATATCTGAGGGTGAGTGATCCAAGAAATTCATTGGATCCACATCTTTCCTATATTGAGGCTGATGATCCACAGCATTCATTAGTGATCCATCTTTTCCTTTTTGGGAGTGATCCCAATTCATTGGTGTCCTCATCTTCCTTCTAGAGATAAAATTATTTTGAATCAGTAAAGGTTATAATCCAGAATAATCTATGTAGATAAATTACTGTATATAAAAGACAGACCAGCTTTTTCAACGTCGCTTTTAACTGCATCGTCAAATCACGACGGGGGTTTTACCCTCTATTCGCTGGAAACTCACAAACCAGCTGCTCAAATTTAGCTTACCCAGCCTGAGTGGAACCAGGAATAGCCAACATCACGAGAATTCGAATTTGAATGGTCATCCATCCAAGTCAAAGTGTTGGGTGGAAGAGATTGCCACAGGCAATAACCTCGCCTTTAGGTAGGTAGGACATTATTGTTATTTTCTTTTTTTTTAACTTATTTATTTTGTCATTTGTTTTTTTTTTTTTTTTTTTCTTCTTCTTTTCTTAATTTTATACTGACCATTGTACTTTGTCCTTCTAATAAAGCTTAAAATTTGTCCTAACCTC
>CM044959.1:33261051-33273872 GCA_024516035.1 Bactericera cockerelli
TTTTGCCTTAAATTACAGTCAATTGTATTCGCAACAATTATAAAAAAAGTTTTAGTGCGCGTGTAAGTTTAAAAATTACAAAATTGATTTAAAAATTTATATATAAAATAGAACGCAAATGACTACTGCTAGTAGGGGGATTTATTTACTCTGCGAGAAAAAATATCTTAGTAAAAAAATCTTGTGACTGAGGTATGTATTATTAGTACACCTCTTTGGAAAACTTAGCAATAAGAGTTAAAATATTTTGCCGTACCCTGTAAAATTTCGATAAAAATTTCAACACGTTGGTAGCTTCGGTACATTAGTTTTCCTTGTTTTTTATGCTTTCTGTTTATGTTCTTGATTTTTTTAAATTTTGGCGCTTTTACTTTTTTGCTACCTTTGGCGTATTTCACACAAAAAATACGCCAACTCCGTTTCGCGAAAGCAAAACTCTACTGGCGCTATCTTAAGAATCCTTTGGAATAACATTTTTCGAAAAACACGGTGTTTTTTTGAAAGTAAAGAACCGAGTCGAGATCTAGCGGGCAAGTTATGAACTATTTGGTCCATTGAGTACTGCTTGTTGCGTTGCGTCGAAAATATCAGGCTGTTTTAACTGTTGGTAAAAAATAGTTTGGATATTTTTGGGGGTTAAACCTCGCTTTCAACTACATGGTAATATCACGACGGGGGTTTTACCGTCCATTCGCTAGAAAACAAACTAGATAGTAAAATTAACCTCACCCATCCTGAGTGGGGAAGGGGATAAGCCAGCATCATGAGAGTTCGAATTTGAATGGTAACCCATCCAAGTCCTAGTCTCGATAGGCGTTGCCTTCTGTGACTGAAAAAATAATATGTAAGTCAAATTATTTGGTTTCTCTGAAATAGGTAGGTACATAATAAATAAATTATGTAACAATTTGGACTGATGAACAATAAATGGTACCTATGTAACAATTTGGACAGCGTCGAATGAAGTAGGTATAGGTATCTAAATGCACTGAATGAATGGTCAACTAAAACCTTTAATATGAACTAATTATAATTACCTGTATTACCTACCTACTAGAAAAGTATACTAATTAGGAATGAATTTTTTATTTATGCTTAATGAAATGTGTATTTATGTACGTCATGTACTTGTTGGTTATTAGTTATAAGCCAATACCTACTAAAAAAAGACAAAACGATTGACCGCAGATAATAAGCCATAAACGGGTAGATCTTTTTCATGACATGCGCATACCTATCTGCGGTCGGACGAAATGAGACTGTTACCTGAGTGTGACCGCAGGTGGGATGCAGCCGACTTGCCCTGTCCTCCGCTAATGGTGTTATGATGGTTGCGACCTAAACCTTGAGATCAATATTTGTTTCAAGTTAAGATCTGTTTTAGGAAGAAGTGCCCTTGATTTTTAATTAGTTAGGTACATAATAACTTACCTATCTTTTTACCAACGTAGTATCTGAAGGAGGCTTGGGTCTGTTTCTATAACCTAGTCACCTGGAGAGTATCTGCCCTTATACTATTACCACTATGTTATGTATAGGTACGTGCGCCTACCTAAAAATCTACCAGGCTCACTCATACCAGCACAGTGAAACAATCAATATTTTAATGAAGGAGTTGTTTCATTAATGTGATTTAATAAAGAAACCCGTTTTTTCTTTCTTTGGATTAGGTTTAGGTAGGTATAAAAACATAATAAGTAATAATTAACCTATTTTGTTTAGGTAGGTACCTGGATACATTATACCTTGTGGAAAATACTTCAGAAGAGAAAATTCGTTCCAACTGGCTGGCGGTTTATTTTCTCCTTCTCTTTTGTCTATTTTTTTCGTTTCTGCCCATAAGCCCAGAGGTTCATATTAAAAAGCCACTCAAAGTATCTACCGATTTTTTAATCCGTTAACCAAGAGCCGCGATAACAACACGTTATTAATACAAATCTCAGCTCTCAATTATCACAGATGATAAGTCACCTGCCTTGCTTATCACTCAGATGATCATGAAATGTAGATGATGCTGGTGCGTTGTTTATCGTCGCTGATTCAACCAAGCTTTGAGAAATCGCACGGTAAAAAATAAAGAACAACAATGGATATAAAATTTTCATTTGAGGTTGTTCATCATGGGAGGACATAATAGACTCAATATTGATAAAAATATAATACCTACTTAGGGATGTCGATATTATATCGATATTTTGAAATATCGATATTTTGGATCCGATATTATCGATATTTGGTATCGATACTGAGGTTTTCCCATAGTATCGATAATATCGGAAAAAAATATCGTTATCGAATACCCACACTAAATGGATTAAATTTGCTTGTTTTGTAGGGTAAAATCATTTGATACTGTAAATACTGATGAGTTCCAATAAGAACAAAACACGTCGTGTTTTAAGTTGCTTTGTATAGTTCGTATTGATTTTCTGAAATATTGTAATGTATGATTTATAGGTAATTGCATTAATAAAAAATAATTAATATGATAGGTACAGGTACCTATAGCCTACAACACAATGCACTTAAGACTAAGACACTGCCTTAATAGAGTTAATAGCGTGACACCTATATCCCCATCTGTTCTAATGAAATTATTAAATAAAAAAAATATCGAAGTTCGATATATCGGAATATCGATATTTTCGTTTCGATAAATATCGGATATCGATACTTTGCTTCCGATAGTATCGATATCACAAATATCGATATTGTGATTCGATATTGGCATCCCTAACCTACTCCTTCAATTTTTACAAAAGCTTCAGATCAACAGAAG
Source organism: Bactericera cockerelli (assembly GCA_024516035.1). Lineage (NCBI taxonomy): Eukaryota > Metazoa > Arthropoda > Insecta > Hemiptera > Triozidae > Bactericera > Bactericera cockerelli. Next base: position 33,263,831 of record CM044959.1, read on the forward strand.
ACTCCAAGTTCAATATGATGGCTTTCAAAATGTGTGAAACATTAATCTAATAAGACATTTTCCTCTTGAGCATGAAATAAAAACATTTAAAATTACAACAACTATAGGTACTTTGCACCAATTAGTTTCTGAACGTACTATAGGGTCTAGTAGAGCTTTCATCAGTGCAGTTCACAATGCACTTGGCCATATCTATAATATCCATCACGCTAAGTTTAGTGATTACAACTTCCAGTGTCGATCTGTCGTCTGAACCTCATAAGAAAAAAAAAGAACATTCCTACTTCTAGAAGAGAAAAACAGCGCAAATAGTCTCAATTTAACACTTTACGTGCGTACTACGGAACTAAGCCCTTGTCGTTTGACAATTCCATGCTGACCCATGCTCCGAGGTTGATTAATTCGTGGGTCAGCATTTGAGTCAGTCAGAAATGTAAACACCTCACTGGCCTACTCGTTTCATCGCTTCTCCTGACTAGAACCCCCATGGTAAATATAGGTACTAGAGAATTAGCCTGAATGGCTAGTTGCCTAGTGTGCCGATGCCCCAAGGTATATAGAGGTACCTACAAGGTATATAGGGACCTACTCATACTGAAAAGGCTTTTGTTAGAGAATAAAAACGTTACGAAGCTGAAACTAATCGGATCTTAAGTGATTGAAATCTCAAGTACATGATTTAATCTTCAGCACTGACAGCAGAATAATTACTAATGTACTAGACCTATATTTGAAGGTACGTGTCTAACTATCAGTACTAAAAGTGCATTCGTAATTATCTCGAATAGGTACCTAGCCTAGACATTTTGTTTGACTTTAAAGGTACATACATACACGTAGGTAAGTATAAAATATCTATTATTTTATACCAGAGATAAATGATCAAGTTTGAGTGCCACTATATAGCAGTAGATTACGGACAAAGTTCGCGTATAAAGGATCTGATGGAAACTTAAAGGTTTATGAACATGAAAATTCCAAGTTGGAAAAATAATTCCAATTCCATTTGGAGAAATAGACTCTCAGTTGAATTCTGGTATGGGAAAATATTTTTGAAAAATGTATATATTTTGATCCAGATTGGATCCGTTTCTCCTATAGTTAATCTATCTTAAATTCATTTTTGGAGTTTGAGGACTGTAAAAAATCTTTGTGAGTTTTTCTGTTAAAAAAGAAGAAAGAAATTTTAATTTACCTTGGTAAATTAGAATTATGTTGAGTTTTTATTATCTGCCGGATTTTTATTATTTTAACAATAGGAAATAATAGCACTTACCTTACTAGCTTAGAAAAACAGATGTTAACTTTATAATTATCATAATAATCTTTTCGTTTTTTATTATTTGTGTCGTTCCTTTAAAAAAAAAACCTCTTTACCTACAATCCTGTAGGTATTTCATGTCATGTCATGCCATTATATTTTTATTTTTTAAGGTAACAGGTGCAGATGAAGTGATCATGAGTAAAGTTATTTGAACCCTGTATGTCCACGCTCTAAGAGTCGGACATGGCTAAACCTGGACAATACCATATTATTGTAAAGAAGTTAAGGAGTGCCTTCTCCGTTCAGTGGGGGATGCTGAATATAGGAACATCTTGGTTGATAAATTAGACATGAGTGAAAAGTCATGTTTTTTGCTCTTATTCCATGAACCCTTACATAACCTTAAGCATGCAATAGGCTGCTAAATTGTATAATTATAAACCTGGCTGCTGTTTTGAAGATAGGTAATATATAAGTAGTTATGCCTATACTTAAACTATACTTGAATAACGGACGTATCCATGTATCTACTTATATTTATGAACTTTCGTGCAGTAGGAATTTGAAATTTTAAAACTAGCTTTACTCATCATTCATAAGAGATAAGTCAGCCCAAATCCTTGAGTAATACAGAGATGAACAGAGGATGTACAAAAAAAAATTCCGACAGCCTGAAACAGAACTAAGGGCCTACATATAAGGAGTTTGCCCTATTTCTATCCCGGTCACTTAGTTGTCAAGACGTCTGTCTAATAATCCAGAGGTCGCAGGTGCGAACCCCAGCCGAGACATGATAAGTTATATCTCCATTTGGGATTGTGACCACATAATGATACGGCTTACTGCTAAAATAATGGGACTCATTAGCCTTAATCAAGCAGTATAAAAAGAGTAAAGAAAGATGGGTCATGTTGAATGAAATCTCATGATATTGGAAATTCCCTCCGGGTCCGAGTTTTTCGATCTGGTCAACATTTTTCGTGGTCATGCGATCGGGCAGATCCCTTTTAAAATGCAACCTTTCAATCCGCGACTGTTTTCAGGTACTTGTGCATTTGATAGATGTGAATGGCTAATAATTACCACAATCATATCTATCTCCTAGAGTCCTAAAGCTCAACATAGATGTAATGGTGACCTATACTCGGGTTTTTTTTTTCAACTCTGAAAGTTCGTCGTGTCTTTGAGTTTAGATTTCAATACCTGTTGATTGTTGGCTACCTTTGATATTTCATTTGAGAAACTTTTGAACTGTAATTATCTTTAAATTCATTAAATGTATTTCAAAAATTTAAAGTGTGAAAATAATGGATTGTGATCATTTTATGGAATTGATAGTTAAAATTTAAATACCTATTGGGATAGAATGTACAAGTGGTAAATATTAAGGGTGGAATTATCAATAGGGACTTTGTGTTTCTCAAATCATGTCTTAATTTTATAAATTTTATTGCATACTTATACCCGCAATTAATTTATCAGGGAAAACCAAAAGCTCACTTGAACTTCAGTGTCCTTTTATTGTGATTTTTTTCTTTTTAATATAATACCTACAATAGCTATTACATAGTTAGAAGTTGGTGCGTACATTGCGTACAGCGCAAATAGAAAATAATCAGTTTTATTGAAATAAATGCGCTTTTGAATCTTATCGTTTTCAGTGCAGCGTTCTCATACGTTCTCAATATTTTTTCTTCTTATAGAAAACTTAATAACCACTGTTTTTCCGCAGCTCATCTCACATCATTTTAAACAAGAAAAGAAAGGACAACGTAATATTATTAGGTTAACGTGAATCGGTGAAAAGTTTGCATAATCCAGTGCGCGTTTAACATAACTCATATTCAGTCTTTCCTTACTTGGATCAGTAGAAGAAAGAGATAAATACCTCTGAAACCAACACGACCAATTCCGCCCATTTCACGACCACCTAAACAAGCAACGGTCGCCAAGTTCTCTCACCCAAAGTTTTCGCAACAAGCGGCGCTCGCCAAATTCTCTCACCCAAAGTTTTCGCAACAAGCGGCGCTCGCCAAATTCTCTCACCCGAAGCTATCCGCATGCCGGACGAATGTAAGGTGCAGGAGGTTCTGAGAATGTCGGGGGATCGAGGTTCGGTGGCGGGAATCGAACTGTTGACCCGCTCCAGTCTGAACTCTCTCAAGGACACGAATGACATTGACGCCAGCTCCTTCCTGTGGGAGGCCCAGCCTATGGACGATCGTAACTGGTCCTGCTCCTATCTGAGGGTGAGTGAATTGAGTGATCCACAGTCATTCATTAGTGTTCCACATCCTTTCCTACGAGTATATCTGAGGCTGACTGATCCACAGCAATTCATTAGTGATCCACATCCTTTCCTATATCTGAGGGTGAGTGATCCACAGCCATTTATTAGTGATCCACATCCTTTCCTATATCTGAGGGTGAGTGATCCACAGCTATTTATTAGTGATCCATATCCTTTCCTATATCTGAGGGTGAGTGATCCACATCCTTTCCTATATCTGAGGGTGAGTGATCCACATCCTTTCCTATATCTGAGGGTGAGTGATCCACAGCCATTTATTAGTGATCCACATCCTTTCCTATATCTGAGGGTGAGTGATCCACAGCCATTCATTAGTGATCCACATCCTTTCCTATATCTGAGGGTGAGTGATCCACAGCCATTCATTAGTGATCCACATCCTTTCCTATATCTGAGGGTGAGTGATCCACATCCTTTCCTATATCTGAGGGTGAGTGATCCACATCCTTTCCTATATCTGAGGGTGAGTGATCCACATCCTTTCCATCTCAGGGTGAGTGATACACATCCTTTCCTATATCTCAGGGTGAGTGATCCACATCTTTTCCTATATCTGAGGGTGAGTGATCCACAGCCATTCATTAGTGATCCACATCTTTTCCTATATCTGAGGGCAAGTGATCCACAGGCATTCATTAGTGATCCACATCTTTTCCTATATCTGAGGGTAAGTGATCCACATCCTTTCCATCTCAGGGTGAGTGATACACATCCTTTCCTATATCTCAGGGTGAGTGATCCACATCTTTTCCTATATCTGAGGGTGAGTGATCCACAGCCATTCATTAGTGATCCACATCTTTTCCTATATCTGAGGGCAAGTGATCCACAGGCATTCATTAGTGATCCACATCTTTTCCTATATCTGAGGGCAAGTGATCCACAGGCATTCATTAGTGATCCACATCTTTTCCTATATCTGAGGGTTAGTGATCCACAGCAATTCATTAGTTTGTTCCACATCCTTTTCTCACTCGAGATAAAATTATCTTGAATCAGTAAAGGTTATAATCCCCAATAATCTATGTAGATAAATTACTGTAAATAAAAGACAGACCAGCTTTTTCAACGTCACTTTCAACTGCATCGTCAAATCACGACGGGGGTTTTACCCTCTATTCGCCGGAAACTCACAAACCAGCTACTCAAATTAAGCTTACACAGCCTGAGTGGGACCGGGAATAGCCAACATCACGAGAATTCGAATTTGAATGGTCATCCATCCAAGTCAAAGTGTTGGGTGGAAGAGATTGCCACAGGCAATAACCTCGCCCTTTAGGTAGGTAGGACATTATTGTTATTTTCTTTTTTTTTACTTATTTATTTTGTCATTTGTTTTTTTTTTTTTTTTTTTTTCTTCTTTTCTTAATTTTATACTGACCATTGTACTTTGTCCTTCTAATAAAGCTTAAAATTTGTCCTAACCTCGCTGGACGTTGCTTAACTTCAGTGACAAAACGAGAAGTGGTGTATTGAACGTTAATTGTACGTCAGTATTTTATATGACGCAGTCACGGACTCCCTGATTTCAGCTCCAATTCAAGATCAAGAACCTGGAAGAGCTGTACGACCAATACCAGCAGGCGCTACATCGCGGGTACTTCACAGTGTTCCTCATCGTCCAATCCCTGCTGAGCCTAGCCCATGTGATCATCCTGGTCTCCTGCACTCAGTCGGTAAGACGTTCTGGTTATGCCATCTCGGGTAGAATCTCACGAGATAGGGACCAGACAGCATTTTATTTAGACTGTCAGCGCAAGACAGGTAGTCCCATTATGTTCTAAATTCCTGTATAAAGTATTGATCTAAATTCCTATATGAAGTATCAAAATTAATAATTAAATTATAAAATAAATAAAATATCTTAAAAAATGATTATCTAAATATACTCGCTTTATTTGCAGTTTGAATCCCACAGCTGACAAAAAATTGCATTCATATTTTGGTTACATTTGTTTGTAAGGGATACATTCCGGTGCGCTCGTGTTGAACTGGCACCTAATTGGGAAATATTGTGTCACTTCTCGACCGTTTTTACATTCTGTCGATTTTACATTCTGTCGTTTTTACATTCTGTCTTCATCAAGTATTTTGGATACGAACAACTGACCAATAGGTTAGGTCAGGTTATTATAATATTCTGCACCACTTTCATACTCGTAACTACATTCCATGAGTTGCTCATTATTTCATTTCCAGAAAGAAGCTGAGAAGTATGTACCGGACTTATTCGGCTACCTAGCCTCAGCCGTGCTAAGCTGGCCTCTCCTCGTCATCGTATACAAATGGAAGAACCCTTTCCTGGCCTCCCTTCTGGCACTCCTGCTAGTCGTCATCCCCGACCTGTGTCTGCCCATCTATCATACCTACGCGGATCACACGCGCTACACCATGCGACCCGCCTTCACCACACACACGATACTCGCGGTGTATGTGTTCCTGCCGCTGGTCCATAACTCCCAGGCGCTACTCCTAGGGACTGGCGTCACGCTGTGTCATCTGAGCGTCCTGTTCAACATCACTTACGCTGACTCGACCCACGTCTACAAGATGGTAAGTGATGTTGTGGTAGTGGTTCTTGTTGCTGGTAATCTTTAATAATTGTCCTTTTATTTTCCTCGAAGACCTCATAGGTGATAACTAAAGCCCGGATTTTTGCATATTGCATAATGCAATTGCATATTTTAGCCTTTTTTGCTGCATAAAATCCGGGCTTTAGTGATAACTATGGTGTGGTGTTCAAGTCTGTCTATTGTTCGCTCAGCACTCATCAGCAACTGTTCTAGTTCATGAGATCATGAGACATGACCAAGTCTCGTCACACGATTTTGAAAGATAACAGACAAATCAAAATTTCATTTCGTGTTCCTTGACTGCGTGAGTCGCGCGGCTAGCCTCCGAACACCTCTTTAATTTATTTTTAAAAGAGTGGTTTTGCCCGATGCGTTGCGAGACGCAAGCCTTGCTTCCTAGTCACAGCGTCAGACGCGGCTGCAAATGCCGGCATGAGACTCGTAGGACGTAGGGGGATAACACCTCAAGTCTTGTTTCCAAGTCAACAACTAGGAATCGCCAGCGTCGATGGCGCGTTGAATGCACCGGTTCTCGTAGGATCACCGAATTTAAGCAACGTCCAGCGAGGTGAAGATTTCGTGATGCTGGCATTCCGGTCCAACCCAGGCTGGGTGAGGTCAGTGTGGGTAGCAGGTTTGTAAGTTTCTTGCGAATGGAGGGTAAAACCCCATCGTGTATGACCATGCAGTTGAAAAACGACGTTACACTCTAATAAAACAACTAGGAATAAACACCAAATCGTTCACCCGGTTTTATTTCAGATAACCGCAGATTTCTTCTACTTGGTTTGCGTGAACGGGCTGGGACTGTACTTCCGCTTCGTGAATGAGGTTGTGGTGAGGCGGACATTCCTGGACAGGAGGGCTTGTGTGGAGTCCACCCTCAGACTGCACTTTGAGAAGGAGCAAGAGGTAACTTGGGACGTAGAAAGTTAGCTTTGTTTGGTGTCTCATTTACATAAGTTATTACTCCGTTGGAAATGAGTGGAAAGATTCTTGCAGAGGCTCATCAAAGTCTGATCGAACTTTCTTAAATCTTTTCTAGAAGTGACAGTCTATAGAGTCACTTTTAAACGTATTCCGTTTACGTTTCATTCGTATTACAATAGTCTCAACTATAGGTACTTGATTGAGCTGGAAAAGACTTGTGTTAGCCTGTAATGGTGAAATCAATGAAAATCATAACAACTATTTCCATTTTCCAGGAGCAACTGATGCTGAGTATCCTCCCCAAACACATAGCTGCCAGGGTGAAGAAAGACATCCGGAATGTGTTCCAGCACATCAAACTCTACCAGAATGAGCCACTCAAGAAGAAACCTTTCAGGTGAATCTAAATTACACGCGGCACTAAAGGTGAACCTCTGATACCTACTACCAAAGTCTACAGGGTGTCCCACCAAACTTGGACACCTCAAATTACTCGGCCCCTGAAAGAGTTTTTCAAAAATAAAAAAATTTAGGGTACATGTGCTAATTATGCGGTTTCAGTTATGAAATTTTTTTTATACAGGGTGGTTCAAAAGTCAGAAATTGAGGTGTCAACTTTCGATTTTTAAATGGATCGACCTGAATTTTATTTGATAATTTTACTTCTAAATGATTCTTGAGTACTTTTTTAAACAAAAATATTACATACAGGGTGGTTTTTTTTCGACCAATTTTTTTTCTAAATCTTGAATAACTCAAGTTTGGTTAATTTTTTCGATAACAAGAATAGAAAGTGTTTGTGCAACAAATACACGCACTTTTAATTGGCATCAAAAAATTTTATACAGGGTGGTTCACAAGTGAAATAATGACTTGATTTTTTTTAAAACCGAGTTTTTTTAATTTTTTATTTAGGATTAATAATTCTCGTCTAATTTTACACATTTTTCGTTAGTCATATCGAAAAACAAAACTAAAGTGTTGTACAGGGTGAGACATATTTTTTTTGTAACACCCTGTATATGGGCAGTCAAAGAGACGCAAAATTAAATATAAAGACTAAATATGCAAGAAAAACTTTGATTTTTAATTAAACCAAAAAGTTATGGTGTTTTAACTAATATTGTCGCATGGACCACCCTGTAGATATTTTCTTAAACCATCATATGGGTAGTCGAAACTGTCTAAAATTCAACGAGGAGTCCAAATCTGAAAGAAAAAAAATGAATTCAAAACGCCATGCTCAATTTTGTGTCTACACCTACCTACTTTTTATTTCAAGTTTTAAAATCATTCAGTGTGGACACCAAATTGAAAATGGCTTCAAATTCGTGTTTTTTACTTTTTTTTCCCACATGATTCGAAGTGTTCGTTGAATTTTATACAACTTAAAGTACCTACATGATAGTTTAAGAAAATATCTACAGGGTGGTCCATGCGACAATATTAGTTAAAAAACCATAACTTTTTAGTTTAATTAAAAATCAAAGTTTTTCTTGCATATTTAGTCTTTATATTTAATTTTGCGTCTCTTTGACTGCCCATATACAGGGTGTTACAAAAAAAATATGTCTCACCCTGTACAACACTTTAGTTTTGTTTTTCGATATGACTAACGAAAAATGTGTAAAATTAGACGAGAATTATTAATCCTAAATAAAAAATTAAAAAAACTCGGTTTTAAAAAAAATCAAGTCATTATTTCACTTGTGAACCACCCTGTATGAAAATTTTTGATGCCAATTGAAAGTGCGTGTATTTGTTGCACAAACACTTTCTATTCTTGTTATCGAAAAAATTAACCAAACTTGAGTTATTCAAGATTTAGAAAAAAAATTGGTCGAAAAAAAACCACCCTGTATGTAATATTTTTGTTTAAAAAGTACTCAGGAATCATTTAGAAGTAAAATTATCAAATAAAATTCGGTCGATCTTTTTAAAAATCGAAAAGTTGACACCTCAATTTTGACTTTTAAACCCACCCTGTATAAAAAAAATTTCAAAAACTAAAACCCGCAAATTACCCACATGTACCCTAGTTTTTTTTTTTATTTTAAAAAAAATCTTTCAGGGGCCCGGGATTTTAATTTGAGGTGTCCAAGTTTGGTGGGACACCCTGTTTTACCAAAAATCTGTTAATTTTCATAATCAGGGCCACTGGGTTTTTAAATTTGCTTTTTTAAAAAATTTTGTGTAGATTCATTTAAAAAACCCTTTTTTACAATAAAACCCTCCAATATTAACTCCTTAACTAAACAACCATTTAAACCCAGTTGCAAGTTTTGATTTTTAAAGGAATATTCCCCTTAGGAATGATGGGGGTCTAATTTACCCTTTACAAAACACTCTGCCGCTGTGTCTCTTCTTTTTTATAGGGCGTTTGATGTAAGCTTACAAATTTTTTTCCCCCCAATGCATGATAAACCCGTTCATTACACCCCGTTCCACCTGACTCCGCGAGCTGTTTCGTGGACAGCACGACATGGGTGGGGCCCTCCTGTACGCTGACGGGGTCAACTACTCCCCAAATTACGGTGTCCCTTCCCCCCAACAAGTGGTGGAGATCTCAATGAGCTGTTGGCAGGTTCGATGAAGTGGCGAGGGGGAGGAACGTGCTGAGGGGTCAAGTTCCTGGGAGACTGTTACTACTGTGTGGGGGTGCCAAACCCTAACCCCCACCACGCCCGGGGTTGCGTGGACCTGGCCCCTGGACATGATCAAGATCATAAAGGGAAGTTTTTACCTACCCTGGACATGATCAAAATAAAACAGGCAAGTTTTTACCTTGCCCTGGACAGGGTTTAAGATAAACGGCAAGTTTTTACCCAGCCCTGGACATGATCAAGTCATAAGGCAAGTTTTTACCTTTGCCCTGGCATGATCAAGTTTTACACAGGGGAAGTTTTTACCTAGCCCTGGCATAAACAAGATCACACAGGCAAGTTTTTTCCCAGCCCTGGACAT
>CM044959.1:33282212-33293570 GCA_024516035.1 Bactericera cockerelli
ATCTTTCCTCTTCCTCCCTCACCCTGAAGAATTTCTTTTCTTTTTCGCCGCATTGAAGATCACGTCAAATGTGTACAAGTACGTCAAGTAAGCTCCATTTTTACCTTAAGTAGGCTCCATTTTAATAAAAATCTTGGAATACTCTTTGATTCTACTCTTTCTTGGGTCCCCCATATCAATGCTGTTTCTAAGAAGTGCTATTACTCCTTCCATTCGCTGAAAGCCGTAAGGAGAATTCTGCCATTTGGTGTTCGTAAAATGCTTTGCACCGCCTTGATCTTGCCTATTCTTGAATATAGTGATGTTCTTTTCACTAACACTACTCAGAAGGTTAAACAAAAAATCCAAAGATTGCAAAATGCCTGCGTCCGATACATATTTGGTTTACGCAAATATGATCATGTCAGTTTGTGTCGTGAGTCTTTGGGTTGGTTTACTATGCAAGAACGGCGTGACATTCATATTCTTTTATTATTGTGGCGGGTATTGAACACACAAAATCCTCTTTACTGAGCATCAAAGTTTTCATCACTGTCTCAGCATTCTCATAACACCAGATCTGAGGATGCTGCTCTTCTTACGATTTCAATACACAGGACTAATTTCTTCTCTGGCTCATTTGCTGTACAAGGTGCTAGGTTGTGGAACTCACTTCCCCATGAGGTTAGGGTCTGTGAACGCATGTCTTCCTTTAGGCGTTTACTGATTGAACATTTCAAATCGGTTTGAAAATTGAGTACTGGCTCCTTCTTCCTTCTTTTCTTCTTCTTCCTTCTTTTCTTCTTCCTCCTTATTTTCTTGTCCTCCTTTTTTTCTTCTTCTGTTTCCTCACCCGGATATAATATATTATATTCTCTTTTTATATATACCTATATTTATACATTTTTTTTTCTTCTTTTTTTTAATATATTATGGAATATCAGTAACACTTTACTTCTCGATATCAAATAAGTGGTAACCCTATGGGTTTGATGGCAGAGATTGCCTCAGGCAATAATCACGCCCTTTGTCAATATTATTCTTGTCAATAAAGAGTTATTATTATTATTATTATTATTATAAGTAAGCTTTATATCAAGTTATGACTGTTATGAGCGACAAAATACACTGCGGCGTATGTTTTCTATGTCGAAAATATTCGTTCAAGTGTAGGGTTCCTACAAAAATCTAGCGATAACTTATCAAGGTATATATTTATATTTACTATAATTTGTAATAAAATTATTATATCTTGTATCTATTTCCTAAGGTCTACATTGTAATAGAGTACCAATAAACTTGTTATGTAAACCTTGTAAAAATAAATAAATAAAATAAAATAAGGAGACAACTTTTTCTGCCACCATCAGATCCTGTTTGTTCCCAAAGCGTCTCGTGTGGAGAAGATCAAGGTGGCGGGCTGGACGTATTTGGCGGCTTGTGGTCTGGAGCCCTCCGTGCGGTCTGCTAACGACGAGGACAACACGCATCCCCTGGTCATGATGACGTGCTTTGCCGCCAACATGCTGCGGGTGCTGCGGAAGTTCAATGCCGCCAACAACCATACGTTCAAGCTGAGGATAGGTAAGGGACTTTTTTTTTTAAATTTACAATAGATTTTGGTTTAAATTTGCAATAAATCTTTGTTCCAGCCTCCATGGCATGACGGTTGAGACTACTGCCCGTAGTCCAGAGATGCCGAATTCGTTCCCCGGTTGGGGCAGACTTTTCGAAGGAAATTGTGTTCCTTCCGAACAAGTGGTGATGGCATTTTCGGCCCTACCCATGCTGGGTGAGGTTCATGTGGGTAGCTGGTACGATTCCTAGCAATTGGAGTTTAAAACCCCCGTCTAGACTATCTATCTCAATTAGGACGTGAAAACCAAATAGAATCAACTAGTCACAATAGATCTAATTAGGTCGCAGTGTTAATTGTAAAATTAATAGACGAATTCTATATCCGAAGTCATGGCTCATAGTCGGTTTTCCCTATCTTACACAGTACGCAATCCGTGACTTAGCGCCACAGAGGTATCACAAAAAACGTCTATTAATTCCGCCCTAACTGTACGTAATTTTCATAATGATTTATTTTATTTTAATTTTTCTTAACAATTACTTAATATTATTATGCTCCCATTCCGCCTTGGCAGGGATAGCGCATGGTGCCGTGACGGCGGGAGTGGTTGGTTCCCAGAAGCCCCTGTACGATATCTGGGGCGATGTGGTCAACTTGGCGTCCCGTATGGACTCCACTGGACTTCCCAATGAAATACAGGTGAGAGTCATCTAGTTGAAAAATAAGTTTAGATGTGTGTTACAATAGTAGAACAGTACAGTACAGGACATAAGATCATCTAAGAGTGTACATCACACCTATTTTTTTTTTATCTTGAGGCCCCTAGTAACACACACCGTTGGACCAACGTTGGCTTTTGGTCAAAATGGTTGGGTTATGGTCGGTCGGTTTGCCGACAATCAACCACTGTTGGCACAACATACGCTCTCCAATGGTTGGCCAACCACTCTTCTCCCAACGTTGTCCCAACATCATTTTCTTACGATTGGCCAACCACGCTTTTACCAACGTCGGCCCAACATGCGGTTGCTGACGTTTGGCCAACCACTGTTGTACCAACGTTGGCACAACACACAGTTTCCGACTGTTGGTCAACCACGCTTTTACCAACGTCGGCACAACATACGGTTGCCGCCTATTAGCCAACCACTGTTGCACCAACGTTGGCACAACATACGGTTTCCGACGGTTGACCAACCACGCTTTACCAACGTCGGCACAACATACGGTTGCCGCCTATTAGCCAACCACTGTTGCACCAACGTTGGCACAACATACGGTTTCCGACGGTTGACCAACCACGCTTTACCAACGTCGGCACAACATACGGTTGCCGCCTATTAGCCAACCACTGTTGCACCAACGTTGGCACAACATACGGTTTCCGACGGTTGACCAACCACGCTTTACCAACGTCGGCACAACATACGGTTGCCGCCTATTAGCCAACCACTGTTGTACCAACGTTGGCACAACACACGGTTTCCAACGGTTGGCCAACCACGCTTGTATCATCGTCGGCACAGCATATAATTTCCAACAGTTATTCACTGACGTTTTCCCGACAATTCCGACGTCATTTTTCGACGGTTGCCGACGTTGGGCCAATCACTGTTGTACCAACGTTGGCACAACATACGGTTTCCGACGTACCAATCGTCGGCAAAACATTTAGTTTCCAATAGCTGGCCAACCACGCTTGTACCATCGTCGGCACAGCATATAATTTCCAACGGTTGGCCAACTGTTATTCACTGACGTTTTCCCGACGTCGTTTTTCGACGGTTGGCCAACCACACTTTTACCGACGATGATATATTTATTAAATTTTATATTATAAGTGTATAATAGTCGGTTAACCACTTTTCACCAACGTTGGCCCAATGATCATAACATTCATAACCTCAATGCAAGTTCGAAGTTCGAATCGGTTGCATCACGCCTCGTTGTCATAATAATTATCGCGCGCGTAATTTATTAAAGACGAATTCTATTCTAACTCCAAGTCATTGCTAGCCGTTGGTTTTTACTTTTTCCTCTACTTAACACGCTCGTGCATACGTTTAGTGATTTCAATATTTTGATAGTGATTTCAATATTTTGATAGTGATATCAATATTTTGTTAATATGTACCACGGATTTTCAGATTAAATCAGCAATCAACAGCTGGTTTAAATATTCTAAAGACAGAGATGGGGGGAGAGAGAAAAGAAAGACAAATGACACTCAAACCACAACTGGCAATTAATCCATACTTTTATCAACATTTGGTTTATAGAAAAACCCTCTTTGATTTTTAAGTGACAAATTTATTTTTTACTGATCATGTCAGATAGCACGAAGAGACGAAGACTAGCTGCAAGGACAGCTAACATAAAAAAACAATTGTTATCAAATACATCATTCTCAGCTAGATCTCAGTGTGTAAAATCTTTGACTATAGAAAATGTCATGGTGGACACAGACAACCTTGAACCAGATACACCAGTTTTAGATGAAAGCAATTTATCAAGCAATGAGTCTAGCTGTACTGAGAACTCAACCTGCAGCAGTGATGGACAGCAACCTCATTTAAATTTGGTTGAAGAGCTCTCTAATTGGTCAATTAAACACAATATTACCCAGTTAGCAACTTCTGAATTGTTAAAAAAATTAAAACCTTATCACCCTAGTTTACCTGTTGACTGTAGAACTCTTCTAAACACTCCAAGAAATTTAAATGTAAAACATTGTTGTGGAGGATCATACATATATTTTGGCCTAAAAAAAATGTTAATTGGTAGAATAAAAAGTGGCTTGAGAAAAGGTATTTATCCAATAATATCTGACATTGCAGAATGTCATAATCAATCTATTGACAGACTATTAACCATTACGGTTAATGTAGATGGATTACCAATACATAAAAGCACAACTAAATCATTTTGGCCTATCCTTTGTATATTGGATCAATCAATCAACAATAAACCTTTTATTGTAGCTCTTTATTTAGGAGATTCAAAGCCCAACAACAGCAATGATTTCTTGCAAGAATTTGTAAATGAATGTTTTGAATTAGAAAACAATGGTTTGAACTTAGATAATGTCAAGTATTTTTTTTTGCATAAGCTGTTTCATTGCTGATGCTCCTGCAAGGTCATTTTTAAAAAATGTTGTTGGTCACAATTCTTTCCACGGTTGTGAAAAATGTTTGCAGGAAGGTGTTCATTCAGAGGCAGAACTATTTGGCATTATAAAAAAAATCACTGTCTGAGATCAGACAACTCTTTCAGAAGTGTTCTTTATGACGATCATCAACGATCTCAAACAATTTTAAGCCAACTTGATGTAGGTTTAGAAACGCAAGTCCCGTTAGACTACATGCACCTTGTTTGCTTAGGTGTGATGAAACGTCTTTTGCGGATCTGGATTGAACGTGGTCCAAAGTCTTGCAAGTTGAATACTAGAACTATAGAATTGATGTCAGAAAGAATGCATACAATTCAAATAGATTATTTTCCATCTGATTTTTCGCGAAAACCTCAAGAATTGAAAGTTTTTAAATTTTGGAAAGCTACACAACTAAGGTATTTCTTGCTTTATTTGGGACCTGTTGTTCTCATGAACATTTTACCTAGTTTTGAATTGTATGAAAATTTTATAGTACTGCACTGTGCTATTTACATTTTAGCCAATGATGAACTAGGCAATAGTGAATGTTGGAAAAAATATGCAAACAGCTTGCTACATTGCTTTGTGTCAAAGCTTCCAGCTCTATATGGTGCTGCCCTTCAGGTTTACAATTTCCACAACTTATTACATTTAGTAAATGATGTTGATAATTTTGGCCCTTTAGACAACTTTGCAGCCTTCCCTTTCGAAAATTTTCTTGGTAAAATGAAAAAAATGGTTCGTTCTCACAATAAACCTTTGGAACAAGTTGCAAAAAGACTGCTGGAAAATAATAATGAAAGTACAAATTATTCATGTTCAAATAAAGCTCATGTATTTCTTTTGAAAAATGACAGTGCAACATCTGTTACTTTACCAAATGGTATTCAATGTTCTGTTGGACCTAAAATAGCAGATTCATGTTTCATGACAAAATCAAATGAGATAGTTTTAGTTAAATCCATTATAAAAGACAGTAATTCTGAGGAATACAGAGTCGTGTGCCAACCATTTCTGTACAAAACTGATTTCTATATATTGAACACTTTTAAAAGCAGTCTCTTTAACATTTGGAAAATCAAAAAAGTTCTTGGGGCAAGTATGTCTCTTTCCTTAAAAGATCTTTCTAGGAAATGTATGATTTTGCCATATTTTAAAGACATGACATACTATGTTTGCATACCATATGTTAATATGAATATCACTCATTATTAGGTACCTTGTAATAGACGGAAAATACCACTATATTTTCTATTATATTATATCAATAGAAGGAATATATATTAATATAATTCCAGTGTTGTCACTCAGTGAAGAGTGAGTTATTGATTAGAAGTATAGGTATAGATTATTTATTTGTTACCCAGTGAATATGTTTTATTTTTACTTTTGCTAATATTGTTAATATTCATGTAAAATATTATATACCTGTTATTTTTCCTTTAATATACATATAAATATTATGTACTACATATTTGTCAATTTTTATATATTTGCTATATATGTTTATTTATTATGTATAATTATATTTATAAAGGAAGGTTGGGCTGCCATTGGTAACAATGGTTGAGCCAACGTTGGGAAAATGGTGGGGCCAACATCAAAACAATATGATTGGGCCAACATTGGTAAATGGTTGGGTAAGTGTTGGTAAAGCCAGCTAAAAAGAGTTGGATCAACATCAATGTCATTTTGGGGAATGGTCGGGCCAACAGCACTACTTATGTTAGAAAATGGTTGGGCCAACGTCACAAAGTATGTTGGCGAATGGTCAGACTAACGTCATGAATCATGTTGGGGACTGGTCGGGTCAATGTCGCGAATTATGTTGGGGAATGGTTGGGCCAACATCACAAGTTATGTTACAAAATGGTTGGGCCAATGTCTACAGTATGTTGGCGAATGGTCGGACTAACGTCACAAATTATGTTGGGAAATGGTTGGGCTGAGGAATAAATTTTGTCACCCACAACCTTGACCCAACGTTGTCCCGCCCGTCAAACTGATGGTAAACGGACCGTCGGCCAACAATCTCTGTGACCCAATGCCAACGTTGGCCCATCAATTTTGTGCTACTAGGGGCGTTCTACACTCTACAGGACAAGCGAGCAATTATTTATTTAGCCTTTATTTTCTCAAGGTCTATGATGGTGAACTGAACAATTTTTATCATATATTTGTTTACCTGCCTGTTTTATTTTTTTACAGAATAAAAGGCTTTTTTCCCCTTGTAAAGTGCCTTCCAACTCTGTGTTGGACTGGTCGTTCGCGCCGATAAAAGGCTTTTGGAACTGCTTATTTTGGAATGCCTATCGCCTACTGAAAACGTAAAGTTTACTGTTTTAATTATCCCCGGTACTTCACAATTCTCGATGCTCACAAAAGTCTAATGGTTTCTGGTTGCCAGGTCACGGAGAAGACGTGTGACATTCTAGAAGACCACGGAGTCACGTGTGAGCTGAGGGGGAGGACCTTCATCAAGGGCAAAGGTCTCATCACCACCTACTTCATCCGACAGCAGGAGATAGAGAAGTTCCAGAAGATCAACATCGACAGCAAGTCCTACATGAAGACCCACTAGCAGAGCAGTGGCTGCACCCGAGGCATGGCCTTATATTTATTTTTCCTAACCCTATTACTCAACTGAATTTGGCGCCGCCGATGGGATTTGTGCTTTGTGAGTTTGAGTGGCAGTGGACTACTGGACTCGTAGAGGTTGATGATTCGCATCCCAAGTTTCAGGATACAGTGGAAGTTGAACCTGGACAAAAGAGAACCCTTAGGGACTGGATATTTCTTCTCTTATGGTAATGGTGCTCAAAGGCACTTTTATTAACGAAAAGAATCCAATATAAACATTTAACAAGCTGTTTAACAAAAATTTAAAGAATAAAAAAAATAAAATAAAATACATTCCTACAATATTCGGATAAAACACGTCCGCAAAGTAAAATGTAGTTAACAGGGGGAAAAAAAGAATATCCAGGTGTCTCTTATAAAGAGGTTATTTTCAACTATACATAATAAATGTATAAAGTTGAATTGGACCTGAAAATTGTTCTCTTTTATCCAGGTTTCTCTTATAAAGACGTTTTTTCCCTTATAAATATGTATAGAGTTCAATTGGACCTGGAACTTGTTTTCTTATACCCAGGTTCGAGTGTATTAGGTTAATTATAAGTACTTAAAAAGTAGTATGAGTAAAGTAGTAGTAATATGAGTAAAGTAGTCGTAATAATTTGAATAATATTTATGTATAAGGCAGTGGACTCGAAACCTGGAAAACGCTGGTTCGAGTTCCAAGAAATTATGTGACTTTGGATTAACACAAGTATGATAACGATAATATTGATATATTTATATACTGTCACCTTAATTTAATACTGTATTTAAATTCAGTCGAAGCAAGGAACTAGTTATGGCAAGAATGTATTGCCTGCTGCTTTCATTTTGGTATTGAAAATTGCTTTCATAAGAACTTAAGAACAAAGTATTGTGAACTGTTTAAAATAATGAAAATATTTATTCTACATATTTAACTATTATTGTCATTAAGTTTGTTAAATTATACTGAAACTAAGAATTTATTATTATTACCTACATCTGCAGTTTTCCTCATTATTGTACTTACAAGAACTTTAATGCTTTACAATCAGCATATTGTGCTAGTGGTCAGCTGTTCCTGTACTTCCTGTTTTTTTTTTTTTTTTGCAACATCGCGCGGCGTCCGGGGTTGTTGCAATTCCTCTAAACCTAGAACAATTATTCACAAGATCATTTTCAACTATCATTCATAAGTATTCTGCGTAAAAATTGTCAAAAGATTAATAGAAAAAACTGGATCAAGTGCTGCAGCAACTTATTTTATTCAAAGAATCTCAATTGAAATTCAGAGGGGAAATGCGGCAAGCGTTATTGGTGCTTGCCCCATTTCCGAAGATTTGGAAGAGTTGTATTATGTCTAACAAATAAAGTAACTCTGCAAAATTTTAATATTTAAAGTTGTCAAATCGTGTGAAAGTGTATACAAAATATTGAGAACATGTTTTGAACTACTTAGATTCCTCCTCTTGTAACAAGAAAGTCGAAGCTGGTAATATACGATGATTCCTTGGGTAAACATACGAATGGTAAACACCAGGTCATTAACATTCCAAAATCTCCACCCAACAATATCCATTTAAAACAATTTATGAATAAAAACAGAACAATTTTACTGTGTCGATACCTTTTCTAATAAGTGTTGCTAAAAAAATATTTCTGAGCTACGTTTGTGATTCTTGAAGTTACTTGAAATATTTTCGGGCTCTTAACACTGACTGTAAATAATTACCTAATTTACAAAATATTTATATACTTCCATACATAAAATTAATATAAAAATGAAGCCATCAATAATAATAACAAGGACCAATCTTTTGCCAATTCTTCTGTTCTTCGCTTTTGTGTCCGGGAGCACATCACCTGTATCTCATCGAAAGAAACGCTACCTTCATTTTCCTGACAAGTCCAGCTTTACAGTAAGTGAATTTTCGTCATTACTAGGTGTATTTCTTAATACTAATAATAATAATAGTAAATCTAATAAGGGCAAATGACCCGGACTAACTACCTCAGCCACCCTCAGATGACCCTGACTAACTACCCCTCACATTCTCAGATGACCCTGACTAACTACCCCTCACATTCTCAGATGACCCTGACTAACTACCCCTCACATTCTCAGATGACCCTGACTAACTACCCCTCACATTCTCAGATGACCCTGACTAACTACCCCTCACATTCTCAGATGACCCTGACTAACTACCCCACACATTCTCAGATGACCTTGACTAACTAACCCTCACATTCTCAGATGACCTTGACTAACTACCCCACCCACTCTCAGATGACCCTGACTAACTACCCCTCACATTATCAGATGACCCTGACTAACTACCCCTCACATTCTCAGATGACCTTGACTAACTACCCCTCACATTCTCAGATGACCTTGACTAACTACCCCTCACACTCTCAGATGACCTTGACTAACTACCCCTCACATTCTCAGATGACCTTGACTAACTACCCCTCACATTCTCAGATGACCTTGACTAACTACCCCTCTCATTCTCAGATGACCTTGACTAACTACCCCTCACATTCTCAGATGACCTTGACCCTGCTGCGCCAGACCGCCGTAGACTTCCCCCTGGTGAACACCCTGCATGAGCTGGACTTCGGGTTCCGCCTGCCTCAGCACCCGGAGGAGATCTTCTACAAGAGGAAGAAGCCCAAGCACAGGGAGCGCCGGGATATCCATCAGACTATGCAACACGTCGCACAGCTGTAAGTTATTGTTTAATTTGGATCTAACCCGCAATCAGTACGGTTGTGAGAGATTTCTCTCACAACCGTATACGTTACCGTGTACTGGATACGTTACAAAACCGAACCGTACTGATCCCGGGTTAATGTCACTTTCAACTGCCTGGTCATATCACGACGGGGTTTACCCTCAATTTGCTGGAAACTCAAAAACCAGGTACTCACATTAACCTTATACAGCCTGAGTGTGGTCGGGAGAGGAGAATAGCCAGCATCACGAGGGTTTGAATTTGAATCGTCACCCATTCAAGTTCTAGCCTCGCTGGGTGCTGCTTAACTTCAGTGGTAGAACGGCATCTGGTGCCATCGACGCTGGCAGCTGTAAGATTATTATTATTATTATTATTTGCAACGAAATAGGTAGGTAACTACCTAATTAGGATAGAATTAGGTATTTATATTTTTATGAAGGTTTTTAATATCCTTTTGAGGCATCGTTGATAGCACGTTGTCTTGAGATTACTGGAGTTATGCAAACGCTTATTTTTAAAACCCCCGTCTTGACTGAACAGCCTAACCTAGATGTTAAAAGACGTTAAGCAACAAACAAAACAAATTTCTGTAGGTAGGTATTTCACAAGTTTTAAAGCTGTGTGTAGATCACAACATATTCAATTACCACCCGGGCAAATACCTATTATCTCAGGAATGATTGAATTAGTCTGGCCTTCTTTTCCATTTTTCTTTTCTCTTCCGACGAGCTTACGGGTGGTATATAATTTTTTTTGAAAATCCATCCATAAGAAGGCCTCTTTTCTACCTCTTTGTTTCCAGTCTGGACCCCTCTGGCTCTGCGGACTGCTGTCTCTCCCAACTGATTCACTCCCCTCCTCTGACTTCATCTGAAGAAGATTTACTAGCGGACATAATCAACATTGTATTCGATGCCCTGTAAGTCACTATTATTTTGACCATAGTACAAGCCTTAGTTACCTAAGCTTATTTTTACGTAAATTTATAGGTTATAAACTTAGGGCGGAATTAATAGACGTTTTTGTAATAACTCTGTGGCGCTAAGTCACGGATTGTGAACTGTGTAAGATAGGGAAAACCAACACTTAGCAATGACTGTGATATAGAATTTGTCTATTAATTTCGCCGTTAATCTTGGTCTTAATTTTGAAAAACAAGTATCAGAGTAGGTAATAAGATTATCATATTATATAAAAAAAGTATCTACTAAACTGATAATGACCTACACTTAAGTCTAAATCATGTTTCGAGACATTTTTCCACCCTGCCTTGTGGAAAACGTCATCAGTGTCTGTGGGTAGCG
>CM044959.1:33293670-33313615 GCA_024516035.1 Bactericera cockerelli
TGAGGATAGGTGAGTGGATTATTATTTTTTTTTTTTTAATTTGCAATAGATTTTTTTTTTTAAATTTGCAATAGATTTTTTGTTTTAATTTGCAATAAATTTTTGTTCCAGTCTCCATGGCATGACGGTTGAGACTATTGCCCGTACTCCAGAGATGCCGAATTCGATCCCCGGTTGGGGCAGACTTTTCTAAGGAAATTGTGTTCCTTCCAAACAAGTGGTGATGGCATTTTCGGCCCTACCCATGCTGGGTGAGGTTCATGTGGGTAGCTGGTACAATTCCTAGCGAATGGAGGTTAAAACCCCCGTCTTGACTATCTATCTCAACTTGTCACAATAGATCTAATTAGGTCGCAGTGTTAATTGTAAAATTAATAGACGAATTCTATATCCGAAGTCATGGCTCATCGTCGGTTTTCCCTATCTTACACAGTACGCAATCCGTGACTTAGCGCCACAGAGGTATCACAAAAAACGTCTATTAATTCCGCCCTAACTGTACGTAATTTTCATAATGATTTATTTTATTTTAATTTTTCTTAACAATTACTTAATATTATTATGCTCTCTAAGTCCCATTCCCCCTTGGCAGGGATAGCGCATGGTGCCGTGACGGCGGGAGTGGTTGGTTCCCAGAAGCCTCTGTACGATATCTGGGGCGATGTGGTCAACTTGGCGTCCCGTATGGACTCCACTGGACTTCCCAATGAAATACAGGTGAGAGTCATCTAGTTTAAAAATAAGTTTAAATGTGTGTTACAATAGTAGAACAGTACACTACAGTACAAGATCATCTAAGAATGTCCATCACACCTATTTTTTTCTATCTTGAGGCGTTCTACACTCTACAGGACAAGCGAGCAATTATTTATTTATCCTTTATTTTCTCAAGTTCTATGATGGTGAACTGAACAATTTTTATCATATATATGTATTTATTTACCTGCCTGTTTTATTTTTTTTTACAGAATAAAAGGCTTTTTTTCCTATGTAAGGAAGACACTTTAACTCTGTGTTGGACAGGGCTTTTTTTTTTTTTTTTTTGGAATGCCTACTGACAACGTAAAGTTTACTGTTTTAATGATCCCCCGTACTTCACGATTCCCGATGCTCACAAAAGTCTAATGGTTTCTGGTTGACAGGTTACGGAGAAGACGTGTGACATTCTAGAGGACCACGGAGTCACGTGTGAGCTGAGGGGGAGGACCTTCATCAAGGGCAAAGGTCTCATCACAACCTACTTCATCCGACAGCAGGAGATAGAGAAGTTCCAGAAGATCAACATCGACAGCAAGTCCTACATGAAGATCCACTAGCAGAGCAGTGGCTGCACTCGAGGCATGGCCTTATATTTATATTTCCTAACCCTATTACTCTACACAATGAGGCATTGTCAACCGACCTCAGTAGCTTGATCGATAAGGCGGCGGACTTGTAACCTGGAGGTCGGTGGTTCAGGTCCCGGTTTCAGATTTAGTAAAGCGAGTTTGAGTAGTTGTGATATCACGAAAGTGATTAACACAAATATGATAACTTTTAAAAACAATGAGGCATTGTCGTACATCATTTCCGGCCTGAATTCAGCGCCGCCGCGCGCCGATAGGAGTTGGGTTTTGAGAGTTTGAGTGGCAGTGAACTCTTGGAGGTTCATGATTCGCGTCCCAAGCTTCAGTTGAAGTAGAACCTGGATATAAGAGAACCCTAGGGACTGGATATTTTTTCTCTTATATCCAGGTGTCTCTTATCAATAGGTCATTTTCAATTATACATCATATAAGTATAAAGTTGAATTTGACCTGGAAATTGTTCTCTTTTATCCAGGTTTCTCTTATGAAGACGTTATTTTCCCTTATAAAATTTATATATGTATAGAGTTCAATTAGAAGTTGTTCTCTTATACCCAGGTTCGAGTGTATTAGGTTAATTATAAGTAGTAGTATGAGTAAAGTAGTAGTAATAATTTGAATAGTATTTATGTATAAGGCAGCGAACTCGGATACCTGGAAGTCGCTGGTTCGAGTTTCAAGCAATCATGTCACTTAACACAAGTATGATAACGATAATATTGATATATTTATATACTGTCACCTTAATTTAATACTGTATTTAAATTCAGTCGAAGCACGGAACTAGTTATGGCAAGAATGTATTGCCTGCTGCTTTCATTTTGGTACCTATTGAAAATTGCTTTCATAAGAAGTTAAGAACAAAGTATTGTGAACTGTCTAAAATAATGAAAATATTTACTCCATATAATTATTTAACTATTATTGTCATTAAGTTTGTTAAATTATACTGCAACTATGAATTTATTATTATTACCTACATCTGCAGTTTTCCTCATTATTGTACTTACAGGGACTTAAATGCTATACAATCAGCATATTGTGCTAGTGGTCAGCTGTTCCTGTACTTCCTGTTTTATGCCCGCGCGGCACTGCGTCCGGCGTTGTTGCAATTCCCCTAGACCTAGAACAATTATTCACAAGATCATTTTCAACTATCATGCATAAATATTCTTTGTATGCATAAAAATTGTCAAACTGTGTGAAAGTCGTACATATTGAGACCATGTTTTGAACTACTTACGATTCCTACTCTTATAACGAGAAAGTCGAAGCTGGTAATATACGATGATTCCTTAGGTAAACATACGAATGGTAAACACCAGGTCATTAACATACCAAAATCTCCACCCAGCAATATCTATTTAAAACGATTTATGAATAAAAACAGAACAATTTTACTGTGTCGTTACCTTTTCTAATAATTGTTGCTAAAAAATTATTTCTGAGCTACGTTTGTGATTCTTGAAATTACTTGAAATATTTTTGCTATCATTAGGATCTTAATAACACTGATTATAAAAAATTACTTAATTTACAATATAAATACAATATAATATTCTTTCATACATAAAATTAATATAAATATGAAGCCATCAATAATAATAACAAGGGTCAATCTTATGCCAATTTTTGTGTTGTTCGCTTTTGTGTACGGGAGCACATCACCTGTATCTCATCGAAAAAAACGGTACCTTCATTTTCCTGACAAGTCCAGCTTTACAGTAAGTAATTTTTTGTCATTACTAGATGTATTTCTTTTAAATAATAATAATGATAATTATTTAAAAGAAATAAATATCGCTTTCAACTGCTTGGTCACATCAAGAAGGTCGTTTTACCCTCTATTAGCTGGAAACTCACAAATCAGCTACTCAAATTAACCTCACCCAGCCTGTTAGATGGTTCGGGAATAGCCATTATCACGAGAGTTTGAATTTGAATGGTTCCCCATCCAGGACACATGTCCTTAGCATCAGTGGAAAGGGGTGTTAACCCTCGAAACATACAATATCACTAACTACCTTTACTTTCCGTGTCCATGCGTTACGTCATTGTGGTGAAAGGAGTGGAAGGGTGATAGTTTCTTTAAGTTTCTTAAAAATTGGTAGTGATAAAGCTTTCAATAAATCACCTCGGCCGACCTACAAACAAAGAGACATTATATGGTGTACTAACTACACCACCCATTCTCAAATGAACCTGACTAACTACCCCACCCATTCTCAGATGACCCTGACTAACTACCCTCACATTCTCAGATGACCCTGACTAACTACCCCTCACATTCTCAGATGACCCTGACTAACTACCCCTCTCATTCTCAGATGACCCTGACTAACTACGCCTCATTCTCAGATGACCCTGACTAACTACCCCTCACATTCTCAGATGACCCTGACTAACTACCCCTCACATTCTCAGATGACCCTGACTAACTACCCCTCACACTCTCAGATGACCCTGACTAACTACCCCTCACATCCCCTCAAAGATGACCCTGACTAACTACCCCTCACACTCTCAGATGACCCTGACTAACTACCCCTCACATTCTCAGATGACCCTGACTAACTACCCCTCACATTCTCAGATGACCCTGACTAACTACCCCTCACACTCTCAGATGACCCTGACTAACTACCCCTCACATTCTCAGATGACCCTGACTAACTACCCCTCACACTCTCAGATGACCCTGACTAACTACCCCTCACATTCTCAGATGACCCTGACTAACTACCCCTCACATTCTCAGATGACCTTGACTAACTACCCCTCACATTCTCAGATGACCCTGACTAACTACCCCTCACATTCTCAGATGACCTTGACTAACTACCCCTCACATTCTCAGATGACCTTGACTCTGCTGCGCCAGACTGCCGTAGACTTCCCCCTAGTGAACACCCTGCATGAGCTGGACTTCGGGTTCCGCCTGCCTCAGCACCCGGAGGAGATATTCTACAAGAGGAAGAAGAAGCCCAAGCACAGGGAGCGCCGGGAAATCCATCAGACTATGCAGCACGTCGCACAGCTGTAAGTTATTGTTTAATTATTAAGGGTGGTATGCAGAGTCCTTACTGTAGGGGTGCCTGGGTCATTTGTCCCTTCAGCTGATTTTGTTATTCAGAGACGTTAGTTTAAAGCGTCTGTGCGCATGTGCAGTCAGATGTTTCTTTAATAAATAATTGTCAAGGTCGAAGTATTCCCCATAGCAAGCTCGGGACCACCCTACAGTGAACCCTATAGGGATTACAAAATCGTCTCTGAATACCAGCCTAAGTTTAACGTCACTTTCAACTGCATGGTCATAATATCGCTTATAAAATGGGTACTTACTCCAGTATTTTTCTGAAAAGAACTCGGCCTGAGGAGTTAGTTTTTAACATGAACCCATTTTTAATTTTTTTGGACTTACACCACTATGTTTCTCACCCCTCCATATCACGACAGCGTTTACCCTCAATTCGCTGGAAAATCAAAAACCAACTACTCACATTAACCTCATCTAGCCTGAGTGTGGCCGAGAGGGGAGTTAGGCAGCATTACGAGAGTTTGAATTTTAATGGTCACCCATTCAAGTCCTAGCCTCGCTGATTGCTGCTTAACTTCAGTGGTAGAACTGGCTGCTGTAAGATTATTTTATTTATTTTTGCAACCTAATAGGTAGGTACCTACCTAATTAGGGCAGAATTGGGTATTTGGATTTTTATGAACGTTTTTAATATCCTTTTGAGGCAGCGTCGATATCACGTTGTCTTAAGATTACTGAAGTTATGCAATAGGTACGCTCATTTTTAAAACCCCGTCTTGACTGAACTGCCTAACCTAGATGTTAAAAGATGTTCAGCAACAGCAAAAAAATCTTTTTGTAGGTAGGTATTTTACAAGTTTTAAAGCTGTGTGTAGATCACAAATTATTCAATAAGCACCCGGGCAAATACCTATTTTCTCAGGAATGATTGAATTAGTCTGGCCTTCTATCCATTTTCTTTCCTTTTCCGACGAGCTTACGGGTGGTAGGTATATAATTTTTTTTTTAAATCCAAACATAAGAGGGCGCCTCTTTTCAACCTCTTTGTTTTCAGGCTGGACCCTTCTGGCTCTGCGGACTGCTGTCTCTCCCAACTGATTCACTCCCCTCCTCTGAGTTCATCTGAAGAAGATTTACTAGCGGACATAATCAACATTGTATTTGATGCCCTGTAAGTCACAATTATTTTGACCTCTGTACAAGCCTTGGTTACTTAAGCTTATTTTCACGTAAAGTTATAGTTTTCTTAATAATTGGATAAACTTAATCTTGGTCTCAATTTTGAAAAACAAGTATCAGAGTAGGTAAGGGGATTATAAAAAAAAGATAAAGAGATAGTTATTTGTGTTATTATGTCACAATTTTTAGTGGGTAGCATCGACATTACGAGAACTAATGCTAATGCATCATATCTCCAACCCAACCGTCATTTTCTAATATCTATCTCGTAATGCCGCCACTGGTCGTTGCCCACTCTACTACTACCCCAATTGTCATCACGAGGCTAGGGTAGGCCCCGACATCCAAATTACAGAGCCGGAAAAATTTCGACCCCGCCGGGATTCGAACCCGGGACACCTTGAGTTCAAGCCAAGCATGCTACCGCTAGGCCAGGTGACTACTGTAATAAGATTATCATATTTTTTTCAAAGTATCTACTAAACTGATAATGACCTACACTAAAGTCTAAGGGCGGAATTAATAGACGTTTTTGTAATACCTCTGTGGCGCTAAGTCACGGATTGCGTACTGTGTAAGATAGGGAAAACCGACACTTACCAACGACTTAAGTTATTGATCTTGTCTATTAATTCCCCCCTAAATCATGGTTCGAGACATTTTTTAACCCTCGTGGAAAACGTCATCAGTGTCTGTGGGTCGCACAGGGAAAAGGTTGGGAACCTCTGAAAAAGAAGCTGATACCGCTTTGTATTGTTCTCCAAATAGAGAGATGTGTTGTAATGTTTGCTCTCTCTACACACAGAGAGCGCTATAAGTTCAACATGTCATTCTCACACGACCTTTCACTACTACGTAACAGTTTTTATACCTACATAAGTTTTATAACGTGTTCTGACTTTAGAAACATAACAATCCAAACAGTCAATATTATTATGAAAATGACATGTTATCTTCTTTATACGCAAATGTATATAAAAACCCTAAGACAGAGTAATTTTTTTGTAAGTCATTATTTTCTTTTTAGTAATTTTATTTATTAAATTAGAAATTATCAAAATTTACATCATAATAGGTGCATCCTACCTACCGACCTGAATAAAAGCTTTAGAAAATTTAACCCCGAATTATGAAGTTTTTTAATTTGAGTACATTTAAACTACATACTTGTATTTTTAGGTACCTTTCTTATAAGAAACGTATAAAAACCATTACCAAACTAAAAACTCCATAAACAAACAAAAGTCAATCCAAGCCATTTCTGCTAAGAAGTCAATTTGATATTTCTTTTGTAACTTTTGAATCTTTGCACTCAATTTCTTCACAATAGTAGAGATAATCAATAAAAGTTCATTTTTAACCAAAACCACCTCTCAACAAGCTTCCCGACTCTGTATACCAGCGGGCGGTGTCTTCACATCATGGCTTAACGGGTTTCACTTAGTTCCTGGAATTCCTTTATTCTGAATTTTGGCCATAAAGTTAATGTCGTCCGTTCAGTTGGGCCTGGACCAGTTATCGCTCCCCCAGTACCAAATAATATAGTCAGGCCCGATTTTAAGTTGCATTCCTAATTATCGCCTGTCCAAGATCAGAAACTTTTAAAATAAAATCTCAAATAAAAATTTGGTATAGATTGTTTGCATGATATCAAGTTCAATCTGTTCAATATGATAGACATCTACTTCTAACATGAGGTGAACTAACTAAAATCACTTCGTTCGCGACAAACCAAATTTCAAAACGAAATTTCGTCACCATTCTTCTTCTAACACCCCAGTCACAAAACAGGTCCCATATGTTCTGTCCCACAACAAACAACTGCTTTATACAACATCTCCTGAACCGCAAAATATCAGCCCAAACCAAGTGTTTCCGCTATTATCTAACTGTAGGATTTCAAAGAAAATAGCTAACAATAACAATGAGAGCCTTAAACCTTTGCATTTCAGTACAGGAGATCTTGTACCAAGCAGTTGGTTTTAGCTGTATAGACTGACTATAGGAATCGCAGTCCTTTCAACTATCTTATCCCTGCCCCTGACATGCGTCCATGATGTTTCAGAAAACCGGTTGTGAAAGACAGCAGCAGCTGTGGGTACGAGAACAGAACCTGCGCCTTGGCAACCCAGGGGGAGACTTGGCCGAACTTCTGATGGACCGGTTGCATCTTGTGCATTCCTACTACACGCTGTAGACGTCGGGAAATGAAGAGAAAATCCATCTAAATGCTGTGGACGGTGAAAATCCTGGTG
The DNA here is from genome assembly GCA_024516035.1 of Bactericera cockerelli. NCBI lineage: Eukaryota > Metazoa > Arthropoda > Insecta > Hemiptera > Triozidae > Bactericera > Bactericera cockerelli. The sequence continues at coordinate 33,301,488 of CM044959.1, forward strand.
GATACTTCATTTAGATGTCAAATTGAGAGAAACAAAGACAATCCATAAGAGACAATCCATTAACAGTAATTTTGATCGAGTCAGGAAACTAGTAGAAAAGGCAGAAGATGTAAAATAAACTAAAAGACCCAAGAAACACTTTGGAAGAATCAATAATGTTAAGAAATAGAAACAATCTATCTACACAATGACAACCCTATGGAAGTAATTATACGAGACATGAAATATTAAAACATGAATACAGTAGGGGGAACAATCCATCTGCACGCCAATCTGTAGAGTTTCAAAGATAGAGTTTAGGAAGACAATCCATCTACTTCTACATTTTTGGTGGAACGGAAAAAATCCATTCATACAAAATTATTTTCAATTCCAATTACACTAGAAACTACTTTTATGCTTCAATTTTTTTAACGAAAGTTCTAGAATCATAATTGAATGATATTTAAATTATACTCATTCAAAAACTAGGGACGTGATTTTTTTTGCATTTCATTTTGCCAGGGAGAACGGAAGTTTTATTTTAATATTATTCTTGCAAACTGAATGAGCTAAATATAGGTACCAAACCATGGTTATTTTATGCAACGCTCAGACAAATTTAGAGTACGTGTTCCTGCATTTCCCCCAGGTGGAGCATTGGGGGGGTTGTGGGATACAATTTTAGTTGTTATTATCTTACTGTTAGGGGTGTAGGGGGAGTCAACTTACGCCTACCCCCACCATATTGAATTTCTGAATTTCCTCCTATCAACCATACTCCGTTGCTACGCAAACCTAATTCTATCTCTCTCCCTCCCTCTCTCTCACACTGGCAGGCAACTCGCAGGCAAGTCAGTTTATCTCGCAACTCCACACACAGCTAAGCAGGCAGAAGGCAGAGAGGTATTATAAAGTGGTCGATTAAAATTTTGCTGCTGCTGCAAACTAGGCCATCGAATGGAAGAGTCCATTGCTGGGCGTGCGAGGGGCGTCCGCCTTCCACTCAAAACGTTACCAATAGTATTTCACCTCTTCAGGTCTCCTTAGCTTCTACAGGGGCCCTTGAGTATTGATTCAACTTCTAACCATCCTACTGTTCCGTGCGATGAGCCAAATTCATGTAAAACCCCCCATTTGACCAAAAAGAATGTTTAAGAGGTTGACGACAATAAGACACGATTTCGTGTCTTATTGTGCCGTGCCATAAGGGACAAATTCGTGTCTTGTTGACTTTTTTGGACCCATTTTTAGAAAACTGGGAGACACAAATATGTGTCTTCTTTTATCACAAAATCTATACGAATAGCTACATCATTACTTCAGGAAATCAAAAGTGTCCTTGGGTTTTTTGTAGGACCTATAGAAAAAATCCCACAAAACTTTTCTGGTCCCCAGGGCAAAATCACTGAAAAGTGCTCTGGTCGTCAACTTGTTAAAGAAAACAAGAAATCTTAAGACCATTGATCAGCATAAGCTCTCATCGAACCTCATATTTTGTGACGGGAAGTTTACCCTTCCATGTGCTGGAAAGTTTACTTACAAACCAGCTAGCCACATTAACCTCAGCCACCCTGGATTGTGCCAGTAATAGCTAACATCACGGAGGTTCAAATAATACGATCATCAGTTCACCAGACCCTAAAAATATTATAAAGCAGGATTATGCAGTTAGCTATTACTGCCCCTTGAGTTGAGCAATAGATGCGCTGTGAATGGTTGAAACTCCGATTTGAGGAAGAGTTTGGCTTATCTTAAATTTAATCCTATCTTATAATTTGGACCTGGTACTTCCGTGGTTCAATCTCTTTCCGGCAGACCATTGGTCTGAAGTAACTGAACAGGCACCGCTATTCAGGCTAATAAAGTAGGTCGCATGGCAGAGTAAGCTATGCTGATGCTGCTCCTCTCTCTCTTTCTCTCTCACTCTCTTTCTCTCTTTTTTTTCTCTCTCACTCTCTCTCTCTCCTCTCTTTATGATAATATTCCATGTACGTGGTGTGTTGACTGTGCTGTATGGCTTGTACATCTGCCGTGATGCCATTTATACGTGCAGGCATTATGTTATAGTATGAGGTGCCACCACTACTTGGAAACAGTGGATAACTGTTCTTCACTGTTATTATTTCATGGAAATACAGATATTATTATTATGATGAAGCAAAACGGTCACTTTATAGAGAATTCCTTCAAAAACGACGATTCTATTGATGTTCAAGATGTCAGTAACTCTTTTGTGGGCATTTCAACAATACATGGAATTGTTTTAATTTTGTTAAAGATAAGAAAAGATATAGAGCTAGTTATTTGTATTATGTCACACGTTTTAGTGGGTAGCATCGACATTATGAGAACTAATGCTAATGCATTATCATGTTATATCCAACCAACTACCGTATTTAGATATCTATCTCGTAATGCCACCACTGGTCGTTGCCCACTCTACAACTACCCCAATTATCTTCACAAGGCTAAGGTAGGCCCCGACATACAAAGTACAGCAGAGCCGAAAAAATTCCGAACCCGCCTGAATACGAATCCGAGTCACCCGGAGTGCAAGTCGCGCCTGATACTAAACAGTTCAATGTGACTTTTGTTAAAACTGTTGAAGAATATTCTTTTTTGTATGATACAACAAGATCAGATTATGGCAACAGGGATGGTGGTGAAAACGCTTGGAGTACCTGTGAAGAATAATTCAACATGGATGGTAAGATAACATTAAAACTAAAAAAATATGTTCTCGCCAGAATAACACTGTTGCAGCGGATTCCAGATTGCACTAGCCCAAATAATCAACCAGTCAGTAGAACTAACCAACTAAAAGCAGGTAATTTTGTTCAGAGGGATCTTTACATGCCCACAGAAGTAAAGTTCTTTGTCAAACAAAAATAAAAACTTCAAATTGTGAAAAATCATAATCATTACCTACTAACGAAGGCTTTGATTTTATTATGCTAATTAAATTTTCATTATCATTTCATTTTCCCCATTTCCAGGAGATGTTTTCAAGCAGAGGATGGAAGAAGAACCAACTAAAAGCAGGTAATTTTGTTCAGAGGTAATAAACATAATCTTTACATGCCCACAGAAGTAAAGTTCTTTGTCAAACAAAAATAAAAACTTCAAATTGTGAAAAATCATAATCATTACCTACTAACGAAGGCTTTGATTTTATTATGCTAATTAAATTTTCATTATCATTTCATTTTCCCCATTTCCAGGAGATGTTTTCAAGCAGAGATGGAAGAATCTTCGAGGTGGTTTGACAAGGTATTCAAGAAAACGCACCGAACAGAAAGCCAAGGATCCATTCTATTTATGGGACGCAATGCAGTTTGTCTTACCTGACCTGAAGTCAAGACCACAAATTGATTTCGATGATTCATCAGTAACTTATCAATCTATTCAGAGCCTCAATGAGGTTCCAAAAGTCATTCCAGATGGAAATGATGTCATTGATGGTACTTATGACTTCACTTTATCACAAGGAAGTTCTAGACATTCCAATACTAAGAGAAGTGGACAACCTACTGACTTTGAGAAAGCAATTAGAGATTACATTGCTACTAACAGAGAAACCCAGCAGAATAACGTAGACCTTGATTTCTTTAGGAGCATATTACCTGATTGCATGCTTCAGTCCTTCTAAGAAAATGAAATTTAAATGCAAAGTTCTTGGAGTCATTGACGAGCTGTCATCAATCAGATGATATGCCATGACACTCATCAGAAATTGAGATAATAATGTCAAATGGTGACTAGATGTCAAAAGAAGAAGAATTGTCTGATGTAAGCCAAAAAAGCGGTTTTCTTGGGTTTTGAAATTTTCCTACAGTGCCTTGAACATCCGACAGTCATTGTAAAATGACCGTGTTGTTAAGTGTCTGCACGTGCTCATTCCTTATGCAACATCCATCTCAATATCTTGAATTTTATTCGACGGATTTTCAAATTAATAACCAACTTGATACTGTCAAAGTTTCTATTAATTCTTTCACTCAGTGAGGAGAGCAGATCTCTTCCTTTTTATATCATCCATTACACCACTCTACACCTAAAGCCATCAGGATGCAAACAACAAAGGAATTTCGAAAATCTGTCAAGAAGAAGACAAAGTACTTTTTGCCTGGATTTGGGAAGCTGGGGAATTGTGTAATAGCGCTGACACGTGTACACGTGCCCTCGTAACCTAGATATTGCGACACCTAGCAACCAGAGACCTAGGGCGTCATGCGTGTTGAACTGTCGTGATGAAACACCCTCGCATTTTGTGCGTGAGTTTTTTTTTAAATCAATTTAAAATGTTGGGAAATCTACTAAAATACTTTGCATGTTGATTTCAGAATTAGTCGTTTTTTGTTATTAAAAAAAAAAAAAAATACTAATAGAGAACACTGGTACATGAGGATTGAGGAAGTCTGAACTTCAAATAACTTGACACCTATATATTAACAGTATCATTAGATGAAGGTAGGAACAAGAATTTGTAACTCCATGATGATCGATCAGAAAAAAATCGATGGATTTTTTTCTTTGGCACTCAATGTGAGCTTTACTGGTTCCTAGATATACATGTACTATGTAGATAATTGAATATTATTATAGTAATAATAGACACAAAAGAATGTCTCTTCTTCAATATTCTGCAACTGTATTTCTATGCTTACCTTGAAAATATCATATCTAAGTTCTAACTAAATATACCTATCTACTTGTTAATTATATCTCAAATATGACATTTACCACTCTAAGCATCTAAATCATTCCAAAATGGTGAAAGGGAAGCTTTCAGTTCTACTTTTTTTTTTCTTCTCAATACACATTTCATGAATGCTTGATGCATATCAACTGCTCGTATAGATGTCACTAAATTCCCGAGTTCGTTCACCAGATTCGTCCTGTGTTCACGATTTGATAGACATTGTCATTATTTCAACTAAACATCCATCAATAAACACGGAAACAGCATTTCCGCTTACCACTGTGGAGGAGAAAATATTTATTTACGTTTCAAACGCCTTTGGACTTGTGGGTGAAGTATCTCCTCGCAGTGTGGCAAGAATCAATACTTGAACGGAGCACACGCAAGCTGACTCCATTGCACAGGCTAAAATTCAAGTATACTGGGTCTCAACAACGCGAATTGAAGAGGAAGTATGAGGAACGTCAGAAAATTGATTAGAAAAATGTTTGCTTGAAGACATCCTGAATTATAATCCGAAATACAATATTTTAGCTAAAAGATGCTCGAACTGGAAATTGGAGCTCCTGCCAAAAGAAGAGAATTGATATTTGAACTAAAGTAGGAACCTACTCTAGTGTAAGATTTTGTTGTCATTTCTCGGTAACATATATTCATATCTCAACTCTTAGCTTCTTGAGTACTCTTGCTAGAGAACGCCTTTTATGCAAGTGTTTGTGTGCATTTTCATACAAATATGTACCTAGAATTTTCATCGAATCAATTGCGTATAAAAGTAAAGTGTTCACATCGAGGGTATTAAAAGTAATTTTATTTTATTTGACGATATGGTTTGACGTTAAATGATGGATTTAAACCCGTCATAACTAGAAAAAAGGTAGATACATCAGTAATATTAATGATAGTTAGAAAAGATGTGCATGACAGATGATTACATGTTCGACAGGACAGTGAGAAGGTAGATACTTCCACAAATTTCAATAAGTTTTATTAAACTCTTCTTCTGAACTTGCTGATAACACCCTGTTCGGAAATGCCCCATTCCCCATGTACACGTGTCTTATCCGAGATGACCTAGATTTTGCTGAGCAATATGAGGCCTGTGTTTCAAAACTTTTCACTTCAGCCTTGAGCTTTAGAATTCTATGGTTTCAGGGTGCTATATGCGTCTAATGTTCATATCACCGCACATCCTTTCTATTTCTGTGATAAAGTGATGGTTTTGCTTTTAAATGGAACAAGGAAAATAAAAAAGATACTTCCGATTTCTTATATTAGAAATTTATCGGAAGTAAAACACTTGCTTTAGTAAAAAGTTTTTGAGTCACTGAGAAGTTTTACTCATATTGGTCGCTATTAATAAACCATTTTAAAAAAGCCACAGATCCACAGATATTTGCTCACAGATCCGATAGTCGGTGAGAAAGTAGGCATGTTAATTTCAGTTGGCTTTTCGAAATTTCTTATGTCCCATTGTTTTCCGTACGGACTTTTTATTTTGTAACGACAGACACTTGTATTGAATACGTATGAACTAATTTAAAATCCTAGCTATTCTTATCACGAATAGCCCATTCAACATTTGAGTGCTAATTAGCCTTGGGTACGAACTATTCACGTTTGTGATTTGGGACTTGGGTGCTAATTGAACCTTCAATTATTTTTTTCCCAGATTACGAGTTTGACGCACTTATACATAGATAAGATTGTAATTCACGAGAAAAATCTTTTAGACACTTTACTTATTTTATTGGTTGGACGTTGCGTTGGACAGAGGGAGGCTCTTTCTACTGTGATCTGAGCACTGAATACAACTCTAAAATAAGAGACTAACTACAAACTTGTCTAGGAAAAAGTAGAAATATTTAGAGTCTTACTTAAGTGCTATCGAACCCTCGTCTCTTGCAATTCCCAATTGGAAACATTCGAAGGGTAAAAAATACCTAATACATTGGCTAGTGACTCATTTCAGGATACTTTGGCAATAGATTATAGGAGTAAAGGACACCTTTTGTAAGCTCAAAGTTAATTCAGTCCGAATTACTTCAGAAACTTGATTCTCCAAACTCCATCCATTTTCTCAAGTACAGTACGGTACTTGTGGCTAGATTAGCATTGGCACGCACTCGAGAGCTGTCGGAGGTTGGGTACACGTGGATATTCGTGACCCACTTTCTGAAAGGAGGTTACTGTCAGCGGACATGCGTGGGCAAGGAGTCACTCGAGAAACTTAACCACCATCATCCGTGATGGAAAACCCACCATCATGGGCATCACAATCACCAGCACCTCCACTGAGAACATCATCATTATCAATAGCCACTAGCTTTGTTGATGTTCTTTTTGTTGGGTATTATTATTATGACGTAGCATGAAGAGTTGGACTCTAATTTCAGTTTCCACGTGTCACTTTTTGTTTTGAACATAATAAGTATTTCTTTTTGCTTAATGAAAGACGGAAAAACTTCATTTCTCATGACGAGAATAATGTTGTGGTCATCCGATTAAGAAGTCTTTATACACGTGTAGATTTTTTAAACTAGTGACTTTTTTTACTTACAAACTCATTTGAAATAGGGTTTTTACACTTGGTTAGCAGGAAATTCATAAACCAGCCACCCATTATAACCTTACCCAGCCTGGGTTGGACCGGGATTTGTCAGAAATATTTGCCCCTGGCAAAATTCCAACCCAGGACCTGGAGTGTCGGATAGACGCTCTATCCACTGAGCCTTTGGTTAGAAGTAACGAAACATTTCGTGTCTGTTCTATTCCTGTTGGAAGCAATGGGGTGAAGGCAGAGTAAAAAAAGACTAGAGATAGCAGTTTGTAGAATAGGATACACTTTCCTGACATGAGAGTGACATTACTTACGAGATTAGACTTTGTGCTCTCGAAAGTTCCAGAAATTAATGAAGCCAGAGTGCGGGAAAGAGGTGCAGCTGAAGAGAGTGATAATGAAAAAAGAAGCCTTTGTTGAGCGAAACTTGATTCCAAAGAGAAAATTAAAAAGTTGGGGACAAGTACTGTCCAAAATTTATTTGGACCTCAAGTACAACTAATATAAACTAAAGGTTGTCTTATATTAATTAATTAAAGGTTATCTTTTATTAACTTCTATAATATTGATTTGAGAAAGATTTTTTCAGACTATCAGTGTCGTGTGCTATGCCGAACGTTGATGATCATGGTATTGATCGCAAATTTCCAAGCAAAATCGATCCATTTCCTCTTATCTCCTCTTGCATGATTGATTCATACTTTTCTTTATTTCTCATGATGTTTCCAAAATGTTCTAATTTTCTTAACTTCATATGATGTATTTCAGTGTTTTCTTCATTTTTGCCATCACTTCAATTATCATTTGCATCTCATAACCTTATTAAAATTACCAACATTATTCACCACACGTCACTAGCACACAAGTGCAGGGCGTTAGTTTGTTCTTTTTTTTTTCTCTTGCCCAAACAACATTGCTTATCAACAATCACAAGTTGCTGAAAAGATGTGAATTATATCTGAGCGCAACATTTTCCAATTGTTAAAATAAAAAAAAATGCACTTTATCTTTCAATTTTCTTCATGATAGTTTCAGTTGTTGTCCATGACTCCCTACCATATCAATGTAGATGTATATTGTATAGTATTGACTTTTGAGAAATTAGTTCAGATGAATACATGTGTCTTTATGCAGCTTTTGTTTCAAATTCTATAGACACACGAGGTTAAGAATTTGATTCCTGGAATAAACATTTTTGAATTTTATCGATGTGTGTCAATAACACTGAAATTGTAATCAGTTATGTAAATACAGTTATCCTGTGCTTCTGATTTGGTGTGTACATCACGTGGAATGAAATTATGTTATTATTTCAACTGAACATCGAAAAACACCATTATTTTCTCGTATAGTAGATATTAAGTGAATGGGATTAGGAAATTAAATAATGTATTAATAAGGTTGCCCCACACATTTGTGTCCTTAAAATTCCCTGGAGATATAAAATGTCCCAATATTCTCTAGGAGATTCTCAAGACAGTGAAAAATTTACGCTTCCTTTATTAATGCCACAGATAGGCGGTTTTAGCTTCAAGTTCTGGGGGGCTTTAATATTTTTTCGTGACATGGCACACCATGAACCATTGAACTTTGAAATAATTCATCATTCCATTGTCGATTCTCATCAATCTTCCCTATCTAAGACCGTTTGGGCAGTGAAAATGGAACGGACATATTAATTATCTACTCCGTACATTTGATTTGATTTTTCTTGATGGTTCAAAAACATGCCAAAATGAAAAAATAAAATCATTGGTTGTTCTTGAGACTGAAAATCGAAAATTAATCAATGAATGAGTATGACCAATAGTAGTAAAAGGGTTATGGAACAGTGCACGCGAGTACAGTATACTTGTGTTACCTTTACTTCTTTACTATTCTGCTAGAGAGCGACACTATCCTTGCGTTTGGATTTTTGAAAATAAACGAAAAACGAAATTTCAATATTATTTTGAGTTTTGAGAACTTGGAGAGTGGAGCATCTCATGTGACAGAGTTACACGTGGCTGAGTTAGTTTTCTTATCAAATATTTGCTCCTCTAAAATCAATTACATACCTACTCAAATTTTATCAGTTTACCTCACCAAGTAATTGTTATGTAATTGTTTAAAAGAGCTGTGGTAGTTATTCAAAATCTGTGTTTGTTTCAGTTAAGTTTGCGATCGTGAATAGTTTTCAAACAATTCCTTTTCTTAAATGAACTGTAGGTAATTTATTTTTGGTGATTTTTTTTTAACTCTATATCACAATATCAATCTACTCCATTTTATGATTTTAATTAATCCAATTAGAACAATAAAATTATTGTTCGTAATTTCAATCGGTGTGTTTGTAAAATTGCCATGCATTTATCGGTGTAGCTGTTTCCGTTTGGTCGAGATACTATCAACCGCCGTGTGGTAAGTTATCAATGTGAATTCTCCTCTCTTGTAAGCTTGCACAGTTTAAAATTTAAATTATTTATGTCCTGACCATTTGGTGTATCAATTTGAAGCAACCAACCATTGCAAAATTTCATTTACGTTGTTATTCCATCTGCTACCTAAGCTTGAGAGAATGAAAATTCGCTGTTTCATATCTCAAGTAACCTTGAACTTCAGTTGTGTTTGCATCTCGCTATCTCGCTAATTGGCTACACGTGGAAATGTTTATGCAAGTATCAACAGAACATTGCTGATGGTAATATTCTCCTGATAATATTCCACTCCTACAAGATGTTTCAAGGTAAGTGCCTCGGCCTTATTGTTTAGTATTGCTTCATCACACATTATTTATTTTTCTCTAACTCAGCTAAGCATGTTGCCTGATTTGGTAAAGAATGCCATGCTAGTTTCAAGCAAAAATAAATTACAAATACCTACTTCATTGTTGATTGTTTTTGGAGGTTTTAAATGTCAACTGTGGTGTTATCCACCCTATTTTTTGGAAAAACTAGTAAGTTAGATTGAACCTCCCTTAGCCTTAGTGTGGACTGTGGAATGTATAAAAAATATATGCATAGCTATTTTTGCCATGGATGGATAATATATCTCTAGAAGTACGTGTATGCCAGTCAGTGTTTGCTTGACTTCAGTGATCTGATGTATTCAACTAACAACATGTTATGATATCCACTGGTCGTTGGCTAATGTTGCTAATGATTTAATAGAAAATAAGTGGTACACAGTACCTATTTCTCATATTTTATGCAGTGTTAATTAACTATTAATGTAATATGTATGTAGATTTGTACAAAGGATACCACTATACCACAAATATAGCCTTGACAGTTGAAATGCTTTTACTCATTTCAAGTTAAACTTTAGAGCTACTGATTATAAATGAAGGTCAAAACTATTTTCAAATGAATGATCAACTCAACTTTTCCTTTTCATAAAATATTAGTAATGTCCATTTATAAGTATGTCTCAGGTCCACAGTTGAATGCTGTGATTAGATTAGAGTGTGTCAGAGTGACTGAATTAATACTGGTCCTTTACTACAGCCATAGGGTTATGAGCAAAATACTAAACTAAGGGCGAAACTAATAGACAAATTTTATATCACAAGTCATTGCTAAGCGTCAGTTTTCCCTATCTTACACAGTGAGCAATCCGTGACTTAGCGCCACAGAGGTATTACAAAAAAGTCTATTAATTCCGCCCTTAGTCTTGTCTATATCCAATTGCAGCTTTGGAAAAACTCAATCATTAATTTTTGTTTTTTCAAATGTATTTATGCTGTTAGTGACCAGTTAGACTGCTGTCACATAAATGCCCAGTTTGCAATCAGCCATTTTAACTTAGAACCTAAATTGCAATTAGTTATATGGTTGTAAAGTTCTGCTCTACGGAATCCATTACTGTAACTTTTGTGTAATAGAGGTACTACTTTCCAGCTTTTTATTCTATTATTTTTTCCAATTCATCTCTCGAGCTCCTTCCTGACTCTCCAAGCATAAGAATAGATCTCATCGCTATCGTTCCTCTATTACACGTATTCCACGCTCCCAAGTCCACGTGTTTTCGACCTTGCTCTGAGAGAGTTCATTGAACTCTGTATTTTGTATTTCCCAGAGAGCAGGGTTCAACGACCTCTCTCGCTCGCTGTGTCATGTTTCTCTTCTCTGTAATGTAATTCTGTGCCTCCTTCACGCTGAGGAAATAATTGACGAAACTAGGAAGCTTTTTTCTCTCTTGCTTGAAATTCCAGGATTAACACAGGAATCACACTCATGCCACCTAGGTAACTTTGTAGATAAACACAGGAATCAAAATTCATATTCATACCACCTAGAGATAAATTGGTATCTTGTGGAAGTGATTGTCAAAATTTCTCTTTTTCTCTCTCCTCCCTCAACCCAAATTTGATGGTATATCTGCTATGGAATCCATCTAATTGAGGCTCCTACCCTTTGTAGGTAATCATTTTTAGAAAATAGTTGTCAATTAATGATAGAAAATTAGTTTGTAGCCAGCGTCGCGTCGATGGCGCATGCATTCACAGAGAATACAGAGAAGAAGTACATTCACCAGTGCTCGTAGGATCACCGAAGTTAAGGAACGTCCAGCGAAGTGAAGAATTTTTGATGCTGGAATCGCGGGCGAACCCAGGCTGAGTGAGGTTAATGTGGGTAGCAGGTTTGTGAGTTTCCTGCGCGAATGAGGTTACAGCCCCGTAGTGATATGACTATTGGCATTGAAAGCGTTGTTAAAAAAGAAAAAAAACAGTTTACTGGTTAACTTCCAATATATTTCGTATTCACAATTGTCATTAATCTTCCGTCCTTGGGATAGACACACCCGATACATGTAATCCAGCTGATTTGAGCACTAGAACGGAGGCACAAGAATTAATCATTATGATTTGATAAATGGCACGCTAAGGAAGTCCAAATCAGAATT